>CM021107.1:317547694-317753467 GCA_007115665.2 Sequoiadendron giganteum | reverse complement strand
TTGATGACAACTTTTCTTTTTCATTTGCATTTCTTTACTTTTTAAATCTGTATGCAAATATTTCAAAATCAGTTAATATCTAATTTCTTTAAGGAAAAAATCTAGATCTGTCTAAGTTTATTTCATTTCATTATTTAACACTTATTATTATTAATTATTTAACATATATATATAACTTTCTATCGATGTAATTCTTAAACCTCCTTTAAATACAAATGCTAGTTATAGATTCAGATGCATAGTTTATTTAAGTTCTGACATTTGGAATCTCACTACTGGACCCATTATCAAGCAAAAGTTTAAGACCATTACTTTCTATTTGTAAAAAGAATCTTAAGCCAACATACTGATATAGTAAATGTAACCTTAATATTATAATGAGCATGGCAAAATATGTAAATGGAACCAAAATATGGCCATTATCTGCTAAGAATTACTGCCATCTTCACTGTAATTGTAACAAATTTAATGCCCCGGCTGGTTTAGGCCTTATATCAAACATTAAAAGATGAATATAAATTTTAGGTAAGCCACCATGAACATTATAGAATTTACCAGAAAAAAGGGTTCTAGTCTATGGATGAAAGGGCTTGTAGGTAGAGATTAAATTATGGTTGTGTTGTAAGTACCCAGGCCCTACATCATTTTTTCCCTGAGTAACCGATGGTGTGTTGTAGGACTAGTTTCATACAAATTGCAGGGCAACTACAACTGATTTTGGTCTGTAATTCTTCATTCTTTAGAAAATGCAGTGGCTGGTAATAACAACACTATCATTGATAGTGAGGATTTGACATTATACATAAATATAAATCTTATTGCTTATTTACAAAACACATTGCATAGAACCGGTTTGTCTACAAAGTATGTACAAGGGTGGTTCTAACACACACACATAACTAACTCTGTTCTTCTCTCAAAACCACCAGTGTAGGTTCAAATCAGATGATATTTTTACCAGTTTTTCTGTCCTCCAATCTTTGCAGTGTACAGTAAAATACATATTATAAAGGTACTTCTATCCATACCAAAATTAGTATTGAATCCATCTTTCAATCCTCCATGTAGTAATGTTTCAACCTTGCCCCATTTACGTCCCCATCCAATAAGCCATTTTGTAGAGTTTTCAATTTGACAGTTTCAATGATGTTATATTTTCAATTTTGTAAAGGCCTAACCACCACATTTTTAATTTCCCAGGTTTCTTGAATCTATTATAATACAACAAGATAGTATCACCAATTTGAAAGGCTCTACTTCGGATGTTTCTGTCATGCCAGGCCTTCTAGTGTCTCTTTTCTTGAATTTGGTTGTATGCGGCCACTAATCTCTTCTTATCTAGCTTATCTGTCTCCACCAGTCCCTTCTTAACTTCTTCCACTGAAAAAACTATCACCCCCTTCATTTTCTTCAGTACATTAATTATTTAGTTGTTTGTCCATATCAAAGAATTGAAAACAAAAATCCTCCTGCACCATGGTCCAACTTCTAGTTTGAGCTTTCTTCTTCTAGGTAGTGTACCACGTTTTACAATGGGCACATTGTCCAACAAAACTACTGAACATGGAGTCTTTATCATACTCCCTCATGTTGTGCCCAATTTTGAATACAACTTTCTATATTTATCTGGGGGTCAGTGACACCGCAATATTCTTCAGTGACCTTGCAATCCCCTCCCTCAAGTAAATACTTGGTTTTAATTAGTACTCTTAGTGCCTTCCAGGCCAGGGGATTTGGTTTGTGGATTTACCACCAACTTGTTGCACTCCAAACTAGAGTGTCATCTAAGTCTTCTCTCATCAGATATTCCTTTAAAATATCCTTTTCATGCTTTGTAAGTATCTTGACAGATCGCATACCCCTGAGTAACAAGGTAGTGAAGAATGTGATATACCTCTAATGATGTGGTAGGATTTGTATATTTGTGGTGTATTCTCCTTCTCTACGGTCCTCCTGCAATTAGTTTGTGGTATTTTTTTTTTATTGTTTTTTAAATCTTCATATTGTATATCTTTTTGGCTCATTCAACAATCGAGCTTCTTTTACATCTTCACTATTAGTGTTGGAGTTGCAAGTGTCAACAACTATCTCACCTTACGAGCTTGGTTCTTTGTCAATTTTTTTGAATTATTTTCCAATAAATATATCCCTTTACATTCATCTTCTTCATCAGTATCATTCTATTATGCTATTTCTTCAATACATGTAGCACTCATTTTAATATATAAAGTTATGCATATAATTCTATCCTTTTCATGAAATATTATTTCCTCTTTCTACAAATCAAACACTCCATTGCAGTTGTTATATCATTTTAAATTCAACAAGATGTTGAATGCATCAAATGGCTCTTATAAAACCTCAAAGTCCATTTTTCTTTTTATAGCTAACACATTTACCTATATGTTCCTAGATTTTCCTATTGAACACATAGATGTTCCATCTGCCAACACAATATCATATGGGGCATCATGCAATGTAGGTTTCCCCAACTTCTCCCAAATCCTTGTGGGCATAATGCTCACATCTACACCCAATCTATTAGTACATTTTTTATTCATTTGTTGTGGACTTTCAATTCAATCTAGACGACATGTTTTCACTATTTCCTTGTGTTTTTTACCACTCTTCTCACCAATCCTATTGTACTATCCTTTTTGCATTTGTTCCAACACTTAGTGAATTGTCTCAATTTTGTTATTGTGTTTTCTTCCTCCACAAAGTTATCTAGTTATTTTAACAATTGAGATTCTTTCTTTGAAAAACATGCTCAACGTTAATCCTCTTTTTTCTTCTATTCTTTAAAGATCCTTTTGCCTTATTGACAATAAGGTCATGACCTCTTTTTGTTGGAAATTTCTTGTTATCTTCTTCTAAGTTTTCCAAGATTAGTTTTCCTTTTGCACTATTAGTTTCACCCTTGGTCATTACTATTATGTTTTTCCTCTTGTATTATATTATCACTTTCTTTCCCAATAATTATTTGTTCTCTTACACTCTCTTTCCAATTGTTCTTCTTTTGTAAGGGAAGTCTCTCCTTCTTTAATCTTATCCTTATTGATATATACTTTGACATCCTCTATCATTTAGGGATTCTCTTTTGGTACTTTCATTATTACTTTCACACCACTTGTCGCATTTGACCCTAATAACTCCTCACTCTTTGTGAGTGCTTAGCTATTTTTATAATATTGTCCTGCTCTAGGATAGCTATATGAATAATGTGTAGAGTCACTTTAATATCCACAAGTCTTCTTTGTTTCTCATCTTCATTCATTAGCATAATGAATTGATTCATTACACTTGAATCATGTAATTTCTGCATCTCTTGGATGGATGGAAATGGATGGACAGTGGATGGATGAAATGGACGGAGGAAAGGATGGACACCCGGAGGGATGGAATGGATGGATGGATGGAGGATGGATGGAGGAAGGATGGAGGAGGAAGGAGGAAAGGAGGACAGGAGGAAATGGATGGAGTGGATGGATGGAGGACGGACGGACGGACGGAGCGGACGGATGGACGGACGGATGGAGGGAAGGACGGATGGAATGGAGGAATGGAGGATGGAGGATGGAATGGAATGGAGCGGAAAGAATGGATGGAGATCTGGAAATGGAAATGGAGGATGGAAAGAATGGATGGAAATGGATGGACGGAGCCTGGAGGAGCTGAATGGAAAGGAGGAATGGAGGAGACGGAGGAGGACGGACTGGATGGATGGAATGGATGGACGGAATGGATGGAGGAATGGAAGGATGGAGGAATGGAATGGAATGGAGCCCGGATGGAAGGAAGGATGGACCGGAATGGATGGATGGAATGCATTGTAATTGAATGAGAGAATCTTTGATGTAGCACTCCAATAGGGTTTTGACATGTGTACTTTTTGGCCCGAGGCTTGTTTTTCTCCTTCGTTTCTATAAGAAGGAATTCAGGGCTAGAAAGTAGGGGTTCATTGTTTATGTAATTAACACTGTGAATTGTAAGGAGAATACTAAGCATGTTTTAGAGTTTTTGGTCTTAATTTTTAGAGGTCATTGTTATGTATGTAATTTGGATAACAGTATAGCAAAATATATACAGAGAAATGCCAATTTCATGGCTATTGTCTCTCCTTGTGCTTGTTTTATGAGTTATGAATGAAAGTAATCCAGGATGACCTTTATTTGTCTCTATTGTTCACCAGTGGATGTTTGACTTCATTCCTACTTATTGATTCAATGAATTAATGTAATGCTTGGATGAGATTACTAACTCATAAAAATCTGGTGCTAGGATACTGATAAGTAGTATTAGTCATGAATGTAATGGGGGAATGTTGTAATGCAATATCTCTTGAGACTGTACGTTGCTATTGTTGAATTTTATCTGGTTCTATAGGTTGATTTTGACTTCGTGCTTAGGATAAAGGCACTGGTTCATGCAAAGTACTCATGGTTCAGTTTATATGTTGATTCGTCAGCTAATCACTTTTAATTTACAAACTTTTATATGGATACCATTGTAGTTGTTTTGTGTTGATGTCCCACCTTCTCATGCTCTAAGTATTAAACATTGATGAATAAGTTGCCAAATTATTTAATGTATTAGGACATTGAGAAATTTTATGAGAAGTATCTGTTATTGACAATGTATTTGATTATAATTGTGTAAAGTTCATGCACATACATTGTGGGATAACCCTCCCGGGTTTTACAGAGCCCAAAGTGTAAGAGTAGAAGTTTTGCAGCTTCCACTCGTTCGTTGGCCAATCCCTTTGGAGTACTGATTATTGGAAATTCTAAAGTCCATAGGTATTTCTAGAGATCAGTTTGGTTCTTAAAAAATAACCAACACATTGATCGGTATCACCTGAAATCTATAAATTCAACTATCCTATCATCTATTATTCCTATATGAATTATTGCAATAAATGTATACACATATTATACTAAAGTGCTTGTCCTAAAAATATGAGAACAACTAACATCGCACCTTCTCTCTAAGGTCCAAAATAGGAGAACAATGGAGCTAAGCTAAGGCTATTGTGTAAGGCTTTGTGTGTGTAGGTTTGTTGTATTTTTTTATTTTACAAATTTCTTATGCTCTATTGGTGCGATTTATGATATTTGATTGTGAATTGCTTTTATTTGCTATTTATTGTTCACTTTCACAAGTTCATTTTTTAGGTCATACATTCTAGCATGCCCGATGGGACCCATGTCCCTATTTTTAACATTCAATTGAGTTTGTTTTGAAGATTTATAGATTATAGGTTATAGTGACGTAGTTGGATCTAGAATGACACTATTTACAATAGTTTGACACATTTGACACTTAAATTGATGCTTCTGATAGTATGAAGATGCCTTTGCCACCCATAGAGACACTTTTGAAGTTAGTTTGATGCATTTGAGGTCATTGTCTTGTAGGTTCCAAAATTACATTGATGTATTTGAGAATTAAAATGACACATCTGACTGTATGTCGACGCTTTTCATATTACAATGAGACATTTGCAAATTACAATGACCTACTTGACAGGTAGAATGATACATATGATGGTAAAGTGACACATTAATTTTTTTACAATGATGCATTTGATTTAGCTAATTGGATTTTTATTTTTAACCCTAATGTTTGCTTAGTTTTGGAACTAACACATCTGTGTAGTTGTGGATTTCACTGGTAGAAGACAAAAATCTGAGACTGCTGACATATCTGATGCAGGGTCTTGTGTTTTAATTTTTAAAATAAATCACACTTCAATTTATTAAAGTAAACTAATTTGTTTGTCATGTTTGGTGGAGTCTTGAGTATGTCTTATATCCCCTCGCTCCTAGTGTGAACTTGGGGATCATAAATACCTTTGAAGAGTGAGCCTAGGGAACAAAAACAATATTTTTCTTCCTTTTATCTAGTCTAGGAGGTCTACTTGGGGATTTCATCACCCTAAGGGTGACCTCAACCATATTTTCGAGTGAGGTATAGAAAGGGGGAAGAATGAAATTTTTACCCCAACGTGTGGCCAATATCATTCAAGCCAAGTTGTGAGATGCTTGATTCATCGAGAATTGTTAGGTGAAGAGAGTGGAGGAGGCCCTTCCAATATCAAGCACTAATAATGGGCTCACTGTTCACTGATTCCACTAAAAACCTTTATTTTATAAGCCTTAAGACCATTGACCGTTATTTCTAGTGGGGTGCACTGTATAGGATCATGCATGAAGTTACCCAATATGTACCGTCCTAGGGTGAGATAAAATTCTTTTGAGGGTGTAAAAATCCTTCAAGGGAAGGAGGAAGGTGAGCCCTTATGCCATTGGAGACCTAGCTACCCCCCTTTGAGAGTAGATCCATGTATCTATGTGCTCCTATAGTATTTTATTGCTTGGGTCTCTTCTAGAAAGACAAACCTTTAATACTAAGTAGGCTGTACTTCTTGTAGTGTATTTATTATGAAGACCCACGAATGCCAATTATACTATACCTTGGAGCTAATTTTTTTCTATTCTCTATTGTTTGATTATTTCTTACCAAACAAATAAAAAACCAGTCTTACAAATAAGTCAAAACTAGTCAAATCCTAGCAAAGTTTTAGTTACAAACTCAAGAGGCACATTTGACTGTCATTGTGATGCATTTTCTATTAAAGTGACACATCTGATTATCGTTCAACATATTTGATTATCCTTTTATGCATTTTATATGCACAACAAGCTTCTAATCTACAAAGTGACACATTTGATAAAACTTGAAACATCTAATTTAAATTGGTTCTGTCAATATGAGACCTAGGTTTTCACATAGTGACACATCTGACTTTAGTTTGATGCCTTTAAAAAATATGACACCTTTGAAAAAAATAGTGATTCCCTTGATAATACTGTGACACCTTTGATATTTTCCTTGACACACATGATCCTAGGTTGATGTATTTGATACCCGTAATGATGCCTTTGAAACCTAGATTGACACATTTGACTATCAAAACAATTTTCTAGAATCCTACAAATTTCTAGAGACAAACCTATACATCAAAAATAGAGTTGAAATCTACCAAATATGCACAGATTAGAGACTTAAAAGTCCAATATTTAAATATTTATTCTCACCCTTTTCATCTTTCCACCACACTCATATAAAAACTCAAAAACAAAAAAATAGGATGAGACCTATATCAAAAACACAGTCACTCATCCATAACAAGAAACCATTTATCTACCAAAATTAATCCATAGATTATCTAGATCTTACATCCATCCATTTATATTTTTTCTTAGTTGATTAGAAGTTTGCATTATCAAGTAAAATGATCAATTAGCTTATCAGTATTGAAACAATGGGAAAGGGAAACCTTTGGGGTTTTTCCCCTCAGGGTTTGACACCTTTCCCAAATGTTTGTGAAATATGTGTGGGGGAGATGTCAATGGATTGGAAATGAAAAGGTGGAGTGAGGGTTTGATGGATTTGGAAAAGGTACATGTGATTGACTTACAACTTGGTAGGTGAGTCAACCAACCCTTAACCAAATCTAGAAATGTCTTAATGATGAAATACAATGATCTAACTATGGTAATCGTGCAATTTATTGTTATGATGCAAATACAAAATATATAGAAGTTCATAGAAAAATTCAGACAACATAAATGACTAGAGTAGAACACTTTACACCTGTGGTTCAAATTTGGGGCTGAAAATGGAGGAAACAGATGCCCAGGGCTTGAGTGTCCTTGTAATTCTTTTTTAGATCTATTTTTGTAGTCCTCTGATGTCAGATCTGAGCTTTACATTCCTACCTGCAAATTTTTCAGTACACTATTGAATATTTTTGTAACTGAGTTTCTGTGGGTTGACAAGATGAAGGTCTTAAAATACAACAATGAATAATTTTTCTTCAAACTCTTTTCTATCCTCTTCAAACCTAAGATCTACACACTCACAAAGAGAAGAGATGTTGGGCCATTTTAGGGGATTGACTTAGTCAAACCCCGTGTAAGTGTTTCCACTTCCACAATCACAAATGTCAATGGTAAAATGATAATGAATGGGAAGGAATGATGAAATCACAAAGTGCTGCAACTCACCACCCTTCAATGGCTTCCTTGAAGGACTGAAGTCATGCACATCACCTCAAGGACTTGGATCTTTTTTGTTTTATTTCTTGAATACTTGAATGCTTGAATTCTTGAATGCTTTGGAGACCTATTAGAGTGTTAGCCTTCACAAAACAATGGTAACATGAACACACATAAACTCACATAAGATTTGACATGGTGTTAGGATCTTGAATTGCTGCAATAAAGCTATAAAAATACTACTCTTGAATTTCTCAATAATGCTCTTGATATTAATTGCTCCAATGATTTCCTAGATAGCCTTGAAATGATGCAATAACTAGGTATTTATAGGCATTTATTCAATTTTCCAAAAATTAAAATCTTGATGGAGGACTTAGAGATTTGAATTGAAAATATTAAATTGCTGACATCGATATATGTGAATTTGGAGGGAAAATAGTGGGACACTCATGCCTAGGGTGTGAGTGTCCTTGCCCTATTTTTTAGGATTTTAAGTGATAGGGGCAAGGTCTTAGATGCAATCATTTCCCACTTGTAATTCCTCAATTTTTTTTAAAAATAGGCTATAGAATGCACAATTTAAGAAATTAAATACTCAATTAGGTCCACTAATTTAAGGGGGGGACAAAACATAAGTTGAATTTGTCATGGGTGACAATTTACGACGGTACATTTAGCCCCCACTTTAGTGAGATTATGAACTTATGCTCAAACTCACACTAAAGTAGAAAATATATGTCAAGAGGGGTTTGGTTGTCCAAATATTGAAGAGACAAGATAATTAAGGACCAAGGGGGTGGCCAAGCCCCCAAGATCTAAGATCTCATGGAAAGCCAACATAGGCATGAGGGAAAACATACAACAAAACACATGGTAGTACTAAAGATTCAAGTCAGTAAAAAAAGAGACATTAGTCTTAAATTGTCTCAAATACCAAACATCATTCATCGAATAAATGTTAGCTTCCATGAGGACTAGCAAGCTGTGTTATGCTACATGACTCATGAAACACATGGCTCCACTGGAAAGCAAGGTGTGTTATGCTAGGTGGCCATGTTAGGGGTGTTCATGACTCACACCATATCAAATTCCAATATTTTCTATAAGGTGAATCACAAATTGGAAGGCACATGGGCTAGTGAGGACTGATTTTCAGTAGGTGAGCCCCCAAGAAAAGGTAGAAAAATGAGAAACACACTAGGTCTAGTGAGGACCGTTTTTCACTAGGTGTGTACTCATAACCATACCAATAGTTATACTCCTTGATAACCTTGATAAGTTGCCATAAAATGATCAAAATACTATGCCAATGTCACACTAAGTTTAACTCCTATGAACAAAGTGAAGAAAAAATGCCAAGCTCACCTTAGGGGTGCATAAATCTCACCTTAGAGGGTGCAAAAACAACAATAGGATAAGGCTAAAAAATAAAGGGATGTTGTATCAACATCACCACAAGAGATGATTTAAAATAATAAAAAAAGGGCTTTTCTCAATACATGAGAGGTCACACCTTAGGGGATATCACTCATGACATCACTACCAAGAGAGGACAAGTCAAGGAAAAAGAACCCTAAGCTATAACATTACCACCAAGGGGAACGTCATATGCAAAGAAATGTCACACCCTTGAGGGATATCAAGCTTAATATCACCACCAAAGAGACACTCACATAGATCAAGAAGGCCGCACTTTGATTGACAATGCCACACTTCCTAGGAGATATATGCTATCATCACTAAGAAGGGACTATTTCTTATGCAAACAATAAGTGGTGGACTATATGCCACCCTTAAAATGTTAGTGTACTTGCTACACTAATGTTTTAAGGATATTAAGAGGGATACCTTGCTAGAAGGAATGTACCTAAGACAATGCTACCTAACACCTTGCCCCCCAAGTGTAGGGACAAAGGCGAGCCACATGCATTATGATATTTTGCTCCTTGCAAAATGATAGATGATTGCATAAATGTATGTTTATACCTTCATTCATGGTAATGAGTATGTTATGATACTACAACTACCACATGACAAGGAGCACAAAAAATGAATGTTAATGTATTACCTGGTCAATTTGATCCCCATAGGGATTAAATTCTCTCAATATCTTCTTTAAAGCATGGCATTCATTAGTAAGATGTCCAAGTGCTCTATGATATGCACAATAAGACATATTTATACTCTTTCCTTATATTCTCGTTCACAGATTGGTTGAAATGTTATGTGTCCTAGTTTGAAAAGTATGCCTAAGGCTTGTTTAGTCTTGGTTATAGTATGCAGGAAATGCAACTTCTTAAGTTTATATTTATTGATTGGTGGAACAAATGTTTGATGTAAAGGTGGGGGATCTTCATAACCAAGTCCTTTGGTATCTTCTGATGGTGTTTGTTCCAAGAGGGAATGGACTTCATGTTTTTTCTTAATGTCACATCCTTGTTTTCTCAAAATCCTAAAGCCTTGTCCATATCTTTGCTCCAAGTTAATGGGCATGTTTGTAACTCATGCTCATATGATGGGGGATTGGTTGATGTGCCTTCCATGTGATTGTTGTTGATAGGTGGTTTCATGTGCATTGGTTGGGGTATAATTTGTGACTCACTTTCAAGATGTAAAAGAGTGATAATTTCAAGTGGTGGTATGGCAAGAGGTGTGGATTGTTGATATGGGTGATTGGGCTGTTGTATTGAGGGATAAAAGGCTACGTTATTCTCAAGGTTACTTAAGGAATTTTGAATGAATTCATGCATGCTCTCCTCATCTTGTCCCAATATATTCACAATTAAAGGACATGCATTGGGAGGTGAAGGATCATGAATATCCTCACTTGAGTTAGGGTCATCACCAAACACACAACTTGATGATATAGTGCTTGTACTAAGGTTCAGACTGTTATAGAATAGGTGATTGGAAAATAGACAACAAATCCAAACATAGGCTCTTGAGAAGGTTCTATCACATAAATCAGGGTATTAAAAGGCAGGATAGAGGCACCTAGGGCATCTGTGTCCTAGGTAGGGTTTCAGAAGCTTAAAAGTTTGATTGTTTAGGGTTCTCAAATTTGTATTCAAACAAGTCTGATAGTGAATTATTTTCCAAATTTTAGTAATTTTAGGATTGTGAACTTAACAATGCAAACATGCAACAATGTTGAAAGTAAATGACAATTTTTAAAGGCAAAAACAAAATTCAAACAATAGAATCCAACAAAGAACACAAAAACAAAGAGCCGATTCAAATTTCAACCACAAAATGTAGGACAAAGGCACCCATGGCATCTGTGTCCTAGACAGGGTGTCTACAAATTTAAAGTTTGACTGTGTTTGTTACTATTTAAGGTTCCCAATTCTATGCACAAATGGTTTTGACAATGAATATTTTTTCAGATTTTACTGATTTTATGACTATGGAAATGAAAAATACAAGTGTGCAAATGTGTGTGTGAACAATGAATGACAAATTTTGAATACAATTTTCAGATGCAAGATGCAATGATTGACTAATTATAAGATGCAAAGTCTTAAAAAATGATGATTTGATGCCATTTTGAAACAAAACTATGCAATTTTTTTTCACTATTTCGGTCTAAATAAAAGATGCAACTTTAAATGCAAATAACAATTGCAGATTTTAATGACCTAATGAATGCAATTTGAATGTAGATCTGATCTAAGATGATTGAAACAAGTCCTATTTTAACCTTTAATGCAATATTATTATTATTTTTTTGTATTTTTATCTTTTTGTGATGCAAAAATGAAACCTTAAATTAGAAATGAAAAACAATGATAAGCAAAACCTAGATCTAGGGTGAATTATAAATTTTTTCAGAAGATATATATAATTTTAACATGCCAAGTTCACCAAAATGAAACAATGGGAAAGGGAAACCTTTGGGGGTTTTCACCTTAGGTTTTGAGACCTTTTCCTAAATGTTTATGAAATATGTGTGGGGGAGATGTGAATGGATTGGAAATGCAAAGGTGGAGTGAGGGTTTGATGGATTTGGATAAGGTATGTAATTGAATTACAACTTGGTAGGTGAGTCAACCAACTCTTAACCAAATCTAGAAATGTCTTAATGATGGAATGCAATGATCTAACTAGGATAATAGTGCAATTTGCTGTTATGATGTAAATATAAAACACACAAAAATTCACAAACAAATTCAGACAAAAAAAATGAGCATAGCAAGACACTATGCACCTGTGGTTCAAATTTAGGGTAAAAAATGGAGGACATAGATCCCCAGGGCGTGAGTGTCCTTGTAATTCTTTTTCAAATATGTTTTCGTAGTCCTTTGATGTTAGGTCTAAGCTTCACTACCTGAAATTTTTCCAAAACACTGTCGGATATTTTTATAATTGAGTTTCCGTGGGTTGGCAAGATGCAGGTCTTTAAATGCAATAATGAATAATTTATCTTCAAACTCCTTTCAATCCTCTTCAAACCTTAGATCTAGACACTCACAAAGAGAAGAGATTTATGAGATCCAATTATGTTCTATTTTATGCCATATTTTAGCCTATTTCATACGCCTTCATACCCATTCCCACATTCCATTTTCATTCCATATCATACCATTTTATGTTGCATATGATTTAATATACATAAGTAAAATTTAATTTAATTTTTAGATGAAATATATGAATAATGAATATTTGATTGTATTTACTAATCTTTGCTTCTATTATGTTAAGAAAATAAATCTTTCAACATTCTGATCTAAGGATGTAGATCTTCCTGTCACCTGCACACAAACTTCTTGTCACCTACACACAGACTTCCTGTCACCTGCACATGGAATTCTTGTCACCAACACACAAACTTCATGTCACTTGCACAACCAAAAATAATTTCAGATATTCATTTCATTTTAAATAATTATTTATTGTGCTACTCATATGACATGAAATAGCATGTATTATTTGATTTTGTAACTAATAAAATTATGATGAACAAAGGCAAAACAAATAGCTATTTTTATGGCACAACAAAATCCTATTTTTTATGACACAACAAACTCCTATTTTTATGGGTTGTTTTATTCCAACCCACAAGCCATAAATAGTGCCATAAAAGATGACAAAAGAATAGGAGCAACTGCAACAAAATAGGTCTACAAAAAAAAAAAGGTGGTGTGGAAAAACATATGCATAATATTAGAAAAATAATGCAACAAATCTACACGTAGAAATAAGAGGAAGGGCATGAATAGTAAAACAACTTGTAATTTGTTTCACACCTTATAAGGTAATGCAATAGCTATAAAGGAGGGTGAATTAGCATGTTGTAAGGGGATTACAACAAAAGAGAATAGAAAGGAAAATTCTGTATCATTTTTATAAATAAATAAAAATTCTTGCATGATCAAATCTGTGTAGAAAAACACTTTGTATTCCATCATTTGGTAGTCTGAGGAGGTAGGACCCACTACTCAAAATGCTGGTGATTTCTGTAATTTTATTGTTTTAGTAATGTGTGCTTCATTTATGCTTTGATTAAATTTATTTATGCATTATTTTCTATCTGTTGTTTATGATTTAATGATCTCTTTTAGCTTTTGTTTCTGCTTTATATTGCACTATTATTTTAAAATCTGATCATTGTAAGTTCTTGAATTATTATAAACTACTGTTATTGTGTAGACTGTTATAATTCTTGTCATAATTACTGTGCAAACTGTTCTTGTCGCAATTACTATTCATACTATTATAGTTCCTGTCATAGTTACTGGTATAGATTGTTACAATTCCCGTCACAATTAAAGTGTAGACTGGTACAATTATTGTGCAGGTTGTTCCTATCATAGTTACTATGCAGACTGTTATAGTTCTTGTCATAGTTACAGTACAGACTGTTACAATTTCTGTCACAGTTATTGTGCAGATTGTTACAATTCATGTCATAGTTAACAATTTCTATTGCAGTTCACAATTCTTGTCACAATTAATAGTTTCTGTTGTAGTTAACAGTTCCCACCAGAGTTCCTGTTGCAGTTCCTACCAGAAATGAAAAATAAGAAAGTTAGAGCAAATTTTCATTATAGGTGATCTTTTGTGTGTTTTAGTTGTGTTTCATCCCCACTCATCTCACTACCTGCAGCCCTTGTGCATATAGCCATGACACCTTTCATGAGCTTACGACCCCTGGATTTAACTTAGACCAAGTTGAATCTAGTTTATTCTTTACCCTAGTTTTGGCCTATCATTTTGACACCATTTCCTGGGAGAGGTGTCAAAGGCCTATTAGCTTGGTGAGTTGAGTTAGGACCAATGTGTTAGGATGAAAGCTTGCACAATTGCTAGCCTTGCCTAGGTGATTAGTCCTAATTTGCATTATTTTAAATCATATAGATGCATGGTTTGAGTTTGTAGGTAGATCTTAGAAGATAAAATCATTTATATTCACACCAATTTTTATGAGTCAACTGATAGGTAAAGTAGTAATTTTGAAGGAAAAAAACCATAAAGATTCATTTTCAAGGTAGTTCAAACACATCAATTTTAAATTTAAAAACCAAAGAAGAAATTGGTGGGGAAATCACACTGGGATAAGGTGATATTTTTATATTCCCTCTACCTAAAGAATGCAACTTAGATTATCACAATCTTCCCTTACCATCGTCACAAGCATCTACAAATCTTATTCCTATAACTGAGCAAGAAAAAATAATTGATTAATTTTTAGGACAATGAAATTTTGAGAATGATGATTTGACCATTTACTATTTTGATTGTTGCAAGGAAGAGGCTAAGTAAACATGCCAAGGTGTTCAAGAGGACATAGTGAAGGATATAGATGCTATAAGTGAGCCTTGACATGACAAAGGTGGAAGAAAACAAGTCTTCTTTGTAACTCAAGGACAACTTCACACAGCAAATTGAGAAGGTCGATGTGTGCATAATGATTTTGAAATGTCTTATAATTATTTTAGATTAGAAAGACAATATGTTTCTTCACAAAATGCTTCCCCATCTAGTATGTATGGTGAATGACAACACTGAATGGTAACACTCCTCATACTACCAAGAATGGAAAAATAAATTCTCACAACCACAACACCCATCATTACCATCTCCATTATCTCGGTCCTACTTAATCCCACCTATTCCATATCCATAATTTTTTAACCATTTTCATTACCCCATTTATGTCACCCACCATCCACTCCAACATATCCATCAAGGGAAATTGCAATTCCTAATAAATTGTTATTATCTAATAAGGTGGTTCAATCTACATATAATAATGAGGTTTCAATGATCCTTTTACATTTCCTTAATGTGCATGAAATTGGTAAATCACAATTACAATCTATTCACACAACTAAAGGATGTGATTTTGGTCTAATTGAATTAGAGGAAAAACATGATCAAGTAAAATATAATCAATATAGTTCTTCCTATCTACTTAACAAATCAAAACTTTTAGAAATAATTCACACACATAAGGAAATAATTTAATTTGATTCTAATTTTATCATTGAAATGATAAATATGTGTGTTGTAATTAATCATGGACTAAGAAATGGTGAACTATATGCCTTCATAATTCAAGATTTGTGTGAGATACATAATGAAATCCTACAAGATCTATCATTTATAAATGTTTTTATATTCAAACATTTAAATCTTGGGAGACCTATGGTCAAAATACGTATTCCTCACACACTTGTTGATCTAGGTCCAATGATAAATGTTATTCATACACTTAGATAAAAGATGATTTGAATGCATTAATGACCATACCAAACATGCTACAAATGGATGATCATTGATTAAAGATCTAAGATATTAAATATGTCTTTTATTAATTCTTTGGATTATCCTAATACCCTCATGATTTTACAATGTGAAATTAAATTGAGGGGGGATTCCCTTGAATTTTGATGATTCTTGGTTGATTTCTAATACACCCTCATTGATTGTTTCATTGGTGCTTCTAATAAAACCACCTGTGCAATACTTGGACCGAATAAAGGCATGCATTCTTGTGTTAATTGGCATTGATATTATGTTTACACAAGAATTCATTGTAATCATATTCATCCATTTTATTATGTATTCATATTAATAACTCTACCCTTCATTTACAAAAATGATTTAACTACATATTAATGGTGGAGCTATTAAATGGATGATATTGCATTACTATACTTGATATACTTGGTCATGAGAATACGGTTATAGGTCTCTTATCGTAATGACCCAACACCTTTGCACCAAATACCAGTTGATGATGCTTCCCTAGATGAGCATCCAAAGACACATATTGTTGGCCTTACTAACTAGATGGTGACAAATCATGTGGAGGAAAATATGGAACTTGATGTCTGAGAACCATGAATATTGTAGTACTATGTTCTTGGATAATTCTTCACAAGTCACACATTCAAAGATAAATTGAAGACGTAAACAAGGAGCTTGAGCATATTCTAATGCAAATCATCGTAATTCATCATAAGGATTGACTCATCCCCATATCCACAACTAAATGGATATATTGGATAAGTTGAGAGACTTCCATTGGTCTTTCACTGCATAGCCTTAGCTTTGAAAGATTACTTCTATTGTATTCAAGAGTTCTACGGTCACCTTTCAGATATGGTGGCATGAGCTAAATGGATCAAGATTGTTTGTAGCAATTGTGCTATACAAATATGCATGGTCCATCTTGATGAAGGTATATTTCTTGCTATTGGTCATCATTTCAAGTTCTACATACAACCAACTTCATCAGTGACTTTCTTTGAAGGGCTTCCAAAGTAATTCCATGTTTTGGATGGTATCAATTCTACATCCAATGAGCGTCTCATTTCTTTGGTCATTATATACAGTTTATCAAGAAGAAAATTAGAAAAAATGAAAAATGACAAAAATAAGAAAAAAATGGAAAAAGGAAAAACACAATAAATTCTAACAATGAAAACCTTTGGGTGTTGTTAGACAACTACAATTTGAAAACCAATTTTTGGCATATTGTAGTTGAATAAAATTCTTAGTGGTGAAAACTATTGTCGCAGTGCCACTAAGCGGTAAGTGATTGAAAACTGGCTTGCCAATGGTCACTTTTCGTTATCAAAATTAAAAAAGAAATGAAAAAGAAAAGAAAAGAAAAGAATTATTTGTTTTCTTTCTATGGGCTAATCATGTTGCAGGTATACTCAATTGTCTAAGTAGCTCCTAGCACCTCCTACCACTCACATGTGCTCTAGTTTGTTGTGGTCAACATGACTTTGATCACTTGTCACAAGAGTTACACTTTCAGTTGAGGAGTTAGCAAAAATGAAGAGAGAATCCAAGCTACCATTAGTATGCTCCATAATGCTTCAATCTGATGGAGATCTTTCATGTGTGGTGTGGCTACTGTCTTTGTCATTATTTTTGGTTCTTTCCTTGTTGGATATTCATAGTTGCTGAGTTCCTTTGGCTACCAAACCTTGGCATACATAGACATGAAAGTTGGTAAAACAATCGATTTTATTTTTCATTATTTTATCTCTTAACTTTTTAATATTCCTTATTATATTAATCATATAAGCAACATTCCTACCTATCCTCTGCTTGTTGCCCAAGGATGATCAACCCTTTAAGTTGGGGGGAGGTACATGCCATCCTTATTATCTATCTTTTCACCCATCCTTATCCTTAAGTAACCCATCATAGTACCCATATTGTCTCTCAATATCATTCAAGTTGTCTCTCATTTCATCTATTTCACATAGCTCATGCATATGGAAAATTATAGCATTTCAAGAAAATAATCCTACAAAAAAATGCCAATGAAAAAAAAGAAAAGAAAAAAATGATTAAAAAAGAGGAATGGATATTAAAAAAAATGAAAAGATAATAAATTAGAAAATAAAAGGAGAGCCATGAAAATTGATATTGAGAAGAGCTATAAGAAAATTGAAGGGAACTATGATGAACTATAATAGAAGGCATAATCAATTCATTATGATCATAGTTACTAGTCCAAATCACAACCTCTCAATAATAAAGATTGCATGAGGACGTGCAATATGCTAAGTTGGTAGGAATGATGAGAGCCAATTATGTTCTAGTTTATGCCATATTTTAGCTTATTTTATACACCTTCATACCCATTCCCACATTCCATTTTCGTTCCATATCAAACCATTTTACCATTTTATGTTGCATATGATTTAATATACATAAGTAATATTTAATTTAGTTTTAGATGAAATATATGAATAATGAATATTGGATTGTATTTACTAATCTTTGCTTCTATTATGTTAAGAAAATAAATCTTTCAACATTCTGATCTAAGGATGCAAATCTTCCTCACTTGCACATAGACTTCCTGTCACCTGCACAACAAAAAATAATTTCAGCTATTAATTTTATTTTAAATAATTATTTATTGTGCTACTCATATGACACAAAATAGTATGTATTATTTGCTGTTGTAACTAATAAAATTATGATGAACAAAGGCAAACCAAATAGCTATTTTTATGGGTGGTTTTATTCCAACCCACAAGCCATAAATAGTGCCATAAAAGATGACAAGAGAATAGGAGAAAATGCAACAAAATAGGTCTGCAAAAAAATATAATAGGTGGTGTGGAAAAGCATATCATAATATTAGAAAAATAATGCAATAAATCTACATGTAGAAATAAGATGAAGGGTGTGAATAGTAAAACAACTTTTAATTTGTTTCACGCCTTATAAGGCAATGTAATAGCTATAAAGGAGGGTGAATTAGCATGTTGTAAGGGGATTACAACATAAGAGAATAGAAAGGAAAATTCTGTATCATTTTTATAAATAAATAAAGTTTCTTGCATGACCAAATCCGTGTAAACAGTACTTTGTATTCCATCACTTGGCAGACCGAGGAGGCAGGGCCCACTACTCAGAATACTGGTGATTTCTATAATTTTATTATTTTAGTAATGTGTGTTTCATTTATGCTTTGATTAAATTTATTGACACATTATTTTCTTTCTATTGTTTATGACTTAATGATCTCTGCTAGCTTTTATTTATGCTTTATATTGCACTATTATTTTAAAATTTGATCTTATAAGTTTTGGAATTATTATAAAATATTGTTATTGTGCAAACTGTTACAGTTCCTATTGTAGTTACTGTGTAGTCTGTTCTTGTTACAGTTACTGTGTAGACTGTTCTTGTTACAATTACTGTATAGACTGTTACAGTTCCTGTCATAGGTATTGTATAGATTGTTATAGTTCTTGTTGCAGTTATCGTGCAGATTGTTACAGTTCCTATTGTAGTTACTGTGTAGGATATTCTTATTGTAGTTACTGTATAGATTGTTATAGTTCCTATCATAGCTACTATACAAACTGTTACAATTCTTGTTGCAGTTACTGTGCAAACTATTACAATTCCTGTCACAGTTAACAGTTTCTATTGCAGTTAACAGTTCCTATCACAGTTAACAATTTTTGTTGCAATTAATAGTTCCTACCACAGTTCTTGTTGCAGTTCCTTTCAAAGAGGTAGAATAAGAAAGAGAAATTTTTCATTATAGCTGCTCTTTTTTGTGTTTTAGCTACATTTCATCCCCACTCATCTCACTACTTGCAACCCTTGTGCATATAGCCATGAAACCTTTCATGAGCTTACGATCCTCGGATTGACAGTTAGAACAAGTTGAATCCAATTTATTCCTTACCCCAGTTTTGGCCTATCAAAGATGTTGGGCTATTTTAGGGGCTTGCCTCAGTCAAACCCACAATGACAAATATCAATGGTAAAATGATAATGAATGGGAGTGATGCAACTTACCACCCTTCGATGGCTTCCTTGAAAGACTAAAGTCATGCACATCATCTCAAGGACTTGGATCTTGTTTGCTTTATTTGCTTGAATAATGCTTTGGAGACCTACAAGAGTGTTAGCCTTCACAAAACAATGGTAACATGAACACACATAAACTCACATAAGATTTGAAATGATGTTAGGATCTTGAATTGCTGCAATAAAGCTTTGAAAATATTGCTCTTAACTTTCTCAATAATTCTCTTGATAATAATTGCTCTAATAATTTCCTAGATAGCCTTGAAATAATGCAATAAATAGGTATTTATAGGTATTTATTCAATTTCTTGAAAATTAAAATCTTGATGGCTGAATTAGACACTTGAATTGCAAATATTAAATTATCGACACTGATAAATTTAAATTTGGAGGGAAAATAGAGGGACACTCATGCCCATGGTGTGAGTGTTCTTTCCCTATTTTTAAGGATTTTAAGTGTCAGAGGTAAGTTCTTAGATAGATGAAATTGTTTCCCACTTGCAATTCCTTGGAAATTATTAAAAACAGGCCATAGAATTCATAATTTAGGAAATTAAATACTCAATTAGGTCCAATAATTTAAGGGGGGACCAAACATAAGGTGAAATTGTCATGGGTGACAATTTATGATGGTACAAGTGTTATACATGTATACAATTCAATTTACTTCTAGTTTGATATATTGCACACCCTTATCTATTAATTTGAACTCATTAGTCTAGTCAAAATTTAACACATCAAACCGAATCCGAAATCATCATCTAAGATCTAGAAAAACTTTGGACCTTTCTTGGTCTCACCTTCCCACATATCACATTCATCAAACTCATAAAGTCTCAAAATTTGTTGTATGTTGATAAACAAAAGGTTCCAAACCAAGAGAAAAATGAGACACCAACAAGACCTCAACATGATGCCTACAAACATAGATCCTTTACAAGAAACACAAGGATAATTCCCTCACATGTTTGTACCAAGAGATTTTGAAACAAAGCCCTCACTAAGTCTTAGCAATAGTCGTAACATTGGTGGGTTAGTAAGATATGTAACATTTGAGGAGGTTGTAGAAGCACAACAAGATGCTAATGCCATGAAGTTGGTAGAATGACTTCTTGTGGCCAATCGTGACCAATAATTCCTATTACTCGTACAAGAGGGAGATAAATTTCCTTCTACATTCAACACCACACCTATACAAGATATCACCAATAATACTCCATCAGATAATTTGTGGGAATAAACTCCAACGATATCATATCAAAAACAAATTTTTCCCTACCACCTTCCATGCCACAAGAAAATAACTCCTTCATATAACCTAATATAAACCTTACTATCCAACCTACTAACAAAACTCCCATGTATTCCTCACACTCTCCTAATATAACACTTCAACAAATTTCCACCATCATCCCACAATCAATCATACCCACTAATTCCATGCAAGTATTATTACTTCACATACACACTCAAGTTCCCACATACACTATACAAATAACCAATCCATTATATAACATAACATAACATATAGTAATAACTAATTCCATGCAAGTATTATTACAGCCTCTGTTAGAGTAATTGGACATTTACTTTATTAAATAAACAATATTTGTTTAATTACGTAAAGTTTCCTTTTAACTCTTTTTCACTTAAGCTAACATTAGGTACATAATAATTAATTACTTTATTAATTATTATTGTGCAAGCCTAGGGTTTTCCTTTTTAGGGTTTTCATCTATATGTAGTTGAAAACTATCTTTTGTATCATTATTCATTTTACATTTTCAGGTGAATACATTGCTCCACATTCTTGAGCATTTCTTTTGTTGCTTCTCTTTGTTTCTCCTTGTAACAGGTTATTTGCTTGCAAAGATCTTTTGGACTTCTGTGGTGTTGTATCTTCTCAACTCCAACATGGTATCAGAGCTTCAGATTTGCAGCTGCTTGTTCTTGTTTTGAGATTTTGCATTGGAAGCAAATCTAGGGTTCTAAAGTTTTTTTTTGGGTGGATTCAGCATACTCCATTTTTTGGGTTCACTTTGGGCTCAAATGGATAGTGCCATTGGATTTGTAGCACCCAAAAACCCCTAAATCGACTGTCAAATCATCGATTTTGGTTACAGTCAATTTGGAAGGCAAAATTTTTTTTGCCCTAGGGCCGTACGGAGCAAAAAACGCACAAAAATTGGAAAAATCATTTTTTGGTTTATATTGTGCACGTCTAGTGTTAAAACACCACACCACCAGAGCACCACCTAGCGGCCACCACCCGGCCACCCCCACCGGCGGCTACCACCGGTCGGGCCAAGCGGCCATCGCCGCCCCTACCGACCCGCCACCCGGTCCGCTCAACCCGAGCGCCACCTGTGCGCCACCGCTGCATCACCCGCACACCACCACCTCCTGCGCACCCACCCCCGGTCCGCCATGTGCCCTGGGGCCGCCGAATTTTAAGCCCTTGAGGGCTAATTTTTTCTCTCCAACCCCCTATTATGTCATTTTTGGTCAAATGGGCATAACTTGGGCATCCTAGCTCCGTTTTTCGAACAGGAAGATGCATTGGAAAGCTGAGAATGGCACCAATCTGATGGTATAGAAATATTTTTAATTTTTTTTACCAGTCTAGATATTTTTTACCAGTCAAAGTGAGGTCTTCTTTCTTCACTTCCGGGGTCATAGAAGATGCAAACGGACTCCGTTTTTCAAACTTGAATAGGCGTTGGAAAGCTCTCAACATGCTCTATTCAGTGATGTGATCTATTTTATCTGAATTTTCACTAGGTACATGAGAATTTGTCTTGAAGTATTTTTTGCTTATGCATTGCTTCCTTCTTCTCAGTTTGTACTAGGGTTTGGGTTTATCTTTTGTGGGGGGTGTTTTTTCTCTTGCTTTCTGTCATTTATATCAAAAAACCAGAACACCAAAACTCTCAAAAATACAAACCCTTCTGCATCTTCTGTCTATTCTGAAAGATCACATATAAATAAAAAACATAAGCAGGTACAGGTGCAGGGTTTCATGGCAGACTCTTCAGTTGAGCTACTCACATCACATAACTATCACACTTGGAAGTCTTGTATGATGAGGCTACTCAGGTCATGAGGGTTATGGTCTTGTTTAGATGAGGTTTAGCCTCAGTTGCAGCGTCCTTTTTAGATTATGCATCACTGAAACAAGATGAATGAGGCTATGGGTTTGTTATGCATGCATGTTTCAGACAGTCTTTTGTTTCACCTTGATGCTTTGCTCACTCCTCGAGCCATGTGGCTGAAGTTTGAGACACTTTTTGGGGCCGTTAATGAGTTTTGTGCATTACAGATTGAGGCAGAGCTGACTTCCTTGTTACCTGATTCATTTCCCACTATTGAGGATTTTTTGAACTAGTTCAAAACTATCCGTACTATTTTACAGGGTTGTGGGAAGAACAAGACAGAAACAGAGTGCATTTCCTTGATTCTTTCGAAGCTTCGTGGTCCATTTCAGATATTTGCTTCCTCCTTCTACTCCACCATGGATGGTTTGGGTGCTAGTTTTACCATGCCTTCCTTTGATTTATTTTGTGAGCGATTGTCTCGGGAACAGTCTCACCTTTCTCAGATGGATATGCTCTCAGGTTCAAAGAGCAAAGCATTGGTTGCTCAGTCACCAAAGGGGAAACAGAAGCAGAAACTGAGGCCCAAGAAAGATTTTGCAAGTAGTGAGCATTCCTCCAAACTGCCTCCTAAGTCTGATTCTAAACCACCATTTAATCCAAAACATGGGAAATATTCGAAGTCTGGTGAGTCTTCCTCCAAGACTAAGGAGAAATCAGGAGACACTTACAGTTTCTGTGGCAAGCAAGGTCATCCAGTTTCCAGGTGTTGGAAATGATTAGAGGCTTTAGAGGAGGCCATGCAACAGCAACACATCTCCTCACCTCAGTCTTCTTCTTCTTCCACCACAGGGAAGGGTCATGCTCTCACTGCACGAGCATCAACCAATGGGTCCACTTAGATTTTAGACTCTGGTGCTTCTCACCATATGACACACACTTAGCAGTTGGTCACTTCTCTTGCCTCTTGTGGTACTTCACAGATTGCAGTGGGTGACTCTTCACAGCTTTCCGTCTTGGGTTTAGGTTCTGTCTCTTTGGATGGGGGCACTCTACAGGATTTTTTGGTTGTTCCTGACATTTTGATGAACCTCTTGTCCATTTATCAGATTTGCCACACTGGCTCTAGTAAGATAGTTGAGTTCTCACCACATGATGTGGTTATTCGAGACCTTCATGATTCTAATTTGGTTGTGGCTACTGGTAGTGTTGATACTGCATCTCGTCTTTACAGATTTGATGGATTTGCGCCTTCTGAGGGTACAGGTTCATCTCTTATAGCGCATGTAGATTCAATGAGTCAGCTTTGGCATGAGCGTTTGGGCCATGTCAACTACAGATATCTTCAGCAGATGAGTACACAGTCACTTGTTCTTGGTCTTCCATGGATTTCCTGCACTGACGGTGTTTGTCATGGTTGTGTGCTTGGAAAGCATCATAGGGAACCCTTTCCAAAGGGAAGTACCACTCGTGCCTTGGCACCCTTGGAGTTGATTCATAGTGACCTCATGTCATTTTCCACTCCTTCTTTTTCAGGGGCCAAGAATGTACTCACATTCATTGATGACTTCTCCAGATGCACATGGTTGTACTTTCTTAAGTACAAGTCTGATGTCTTTGATTCCTTTCGTGTCTTCAAGACATTTGTAGAGAAGCAGTCTGGTCTTTCTATCTGGTGGATACGTACAGATAATGGGGGGGAGTATGTGAATCAGGCCTTTAGAGATTTTTGCACTGAGCATGGTTTGCAACATCAGTTTTCTGTTCCCTACAGCCCTCAGCAGAATGGTATCGCTGAGCGAAAGAACAGATCTTTACGGGAGATGGCTAATTGTATGATTCAATCCAGGTCCATGGATTCGTCTTTTTGGGCTGAGGCAGTCAATTGTGCCAACTATATTCAGAATCAGATGCCTCACAAGGCGATTCGACATATGACTCCTGAGGAGGCTTGGTCTCATGACAAGCTTGATATTTCATCATTTCGAGTATTTGGTAGTGAGGCATGGGCTTTTATTCCTGATGCTCAGAGGAGAGCTATGGAGCGGAAGAGTCGACCCCTCATATTTGTCGGTTACTGTGAGGATGTTAAGGCGTACAAGTTATTTGATCCTGATTCCAGAGAGGTCTTGTTTCGATGGGATGTTCAGTTTGATGAGCGCCTTCCTCCAGTTGATACCCTGTCTCCAGTGTCCACTTCACTACCTACTCCACCCACTACAGCTCTTCAGGATTATTTTGAGGATTCTGATGAGGATATTGATGATCCCCCATCTCCACCTCCACTTGTTCCACCTCAGAGGCCCAAATGGGCTCGCTTCACTATTGAGGCAGCAGGATCTATGGCCGGTGATCCTTCAGACACTCGTCGCACTCGTTCTCATACTACGGGTTCTAGTCTTTTGACTCATGCTCTTTCAAAGGATCCTCAGATATTTTCAGAGGTGACAGGTCACCCTGAGTGGGATTGTGCTATGGAGGAGGAGTATTCTTCTTTGATGAGGAATAATACATGGGATCTTTGTCCTCTTCCTAAGGGTAGAAAGATGGTTCAGTGCCGATGGTTGTATCGCACCAAGTATGCTGCTGATGGTTCTATTGATAAGTACAAAGCACGTCTTGTTGCGAAGGGTTTCTCACAGGTTGAGGGTATTGATTACTCTGAGACATTTGCCCCTGTCACCAAGATGAATTCTATTCGCTTTGTATTATCACTTGCAACTTCTAGAGGATGGCTCATTTTTCAGATGGATGTGAAGTGTGCCTTCTTACATGGTGACCTACAGGAGGAGATCTATATGGAGTAGCCTCAGGGATTTGTTCATGATTCTTCTTTGGTTTGTAGACTTCAGCGTTCATTATATGGTCTCAAACAAGCCCCTCGGGCTTGGTATGAGAAGATGGACTCTTTTTTGCTCTCCACTGGTTTCACTCATTGTCATTCTGATCACACGGTCTATATTCAGCATCTTGAGGGTGAGATCCTAATTCTTGTGCTATATGTTGATGATCTTCTCATCACAGGTAGCTCATCCTCCATGATTCAACATTCTCAGCTAGCCTTGATGGAGCAGTTTGAGATGACAGATCTTGGCCTTCTGCACTATTTCCTTGGTCTTCAGGTGATTCAGTCTTCAGAGGCGATCTCCATTTACCAGCAGAAGTATTCTTTTGATATGCTTCAGCGCTTTGGCATGCTTGATTGCAAGCCTGCCCCCACACCTTTTCAGTCAGGGGTTGTTTTGACTACTACTTGCCCCACTCCTTCAGTAGATGCTACACTTTACAGGCAGTTGGTTGGCAGTTTGTTGTACCTGACTCACACTCGTCCCGATCTTTCCTTTGTGGTTGGTCTTGTCTCTCGATTCTCACATGATCCTCATGAGAGTCATTGGCAAGCTGCCAAGCATATTTTGAGGTACATTCAGGGCACCACTTCATATGGCATTCACTACACATTAGGGGATCCTCACATTGTTGGCTACACTGACTCAGATTGGGCTGGTGATGTCAATGATCGAAAGTCTACTTCTGGCTTTGTTTTTTGTCTTGGCTCTGGTCCTATCACATGGTCGTGCAAGAAGCAAACTGCTCATGCATTATCATCTACAGAGGCTAAGTACCGAGCTGCTGTGCTCGCTAGTCAGGAGATTTTATGGCTTCGTCAGTTGATGACTGAGTTTGGTTTTCCTCCTGATAGTCCCACTATTCTTTGGTGTGACAATCAAAGTGCTATACACATTTCGCGCAACCCGGTGGAGCATCAGTGGATGAAGCACATTGAGCTTCATATGCATTTCATCAGACAGTTGATTCAAGATGGTTCTCTCATCTTGGAGTATGTTCCCACTGCCGAGCAGGTTACAGACATCTTCACGAAACCTTTTGCATCTCCGCGCTATCTTCAGTTGCGCTCTATGCTTGGGGTGAAGGAAGTTGTCCTTGGGGGGTCTTTATGAGGCCTTCCTTCCTTCATGTTTCTTTCAGCATGTTGTTCTATCTCTTTTTGGAGAGGAGTTTTTCCCATTGGGTTTTCTCCTTTTCTTCGTTTCATAGAGATTTCATTGTACTTGGGTACCTGATTTGGCCTTATTGCCGGGACCCATTGCTTTTGCTTTCAGTAGCTTCTTCTAGGTTTTAGCTTCTCCCTATGTCTATCTTAAGGGGGGGTGTTAGAGTAATTGGACATTTACTTTATTAATTAAACAATATTTGTTTAATTACGTAAAGTTCCCTTTTACCTCTTTTCACTTAAGCTAACATTAGGTGCATAATAATTAATTACTTTATTAATTATTATTGTGCAAGCCTAGGGTTTTCCTTTTTAGGGTTTTCATCTATATGTAGTTGAAAACTATCTTTTGTATCATTATTCATTTTACATTTTCAGGTGAATACATTGCTCCACATTCTTGAGCATTTCTTTTGTTGCTTCTCTTTTTTTCTCCTTGTAACAGGTTATTTGCTTGCAAAGATCTTTTGGACTTCTGTGGTGTTGTATCTTCTCAACTCCAATAGCCTCCTCTTTCAACCTAAATCAAGGTACAAATAATAATGTGGAAGCTCAAGCGTTGCTTCTGGGTTTAGAATTGGCATGGGGTTTAAATTTGACAAAGCTGCACATAGAGGGAGATTCCATGCTAATCATAAATGCTTGTAGGGAGAGGAAAATGTATAATTGGAATTTAAACTATATTTTGCAGAAAATCTTGTCACTTATGGACAAATTCCAAGCCACTATGATCTTGCACACCTATAGAGAAGGGAATAAAGTTGCATATTTTCTAGCAAACTTAGGGTGTGTGGATAAGGAGATTAAGGTTACAAATGATTTACAACAATTGTCCGAATTTCCTCAATTAATTCAGTTAACTGATCAAGAGGCAAAAGGCGATTATACAGTGGAATGATTTTCGTCACGTTTGTGTGGAAAAAAGAAATGATGGAAAATAAAGTGTCTTAATTACTTCTTTTTCCCTCAATTTGCTTGTGGGAAATATAGCAAACATACAAAGCCAATGCAAAAAATCTATGGGTAAAGGATTATCCAATTCGTGGTTGCACGTCCGAATGTATTTCAATGTCATCATTTTAGAGCATGAAGGTGGTAAGGACTTAGTTCAAGGACTTGTTGAGATCAACATTTGTAGTGTCCACACGGTTTGGGTGATCTTTTCAAATCTTTCCTCCAGATTTATTGGCATCTCTAATAGTTTTAATAAAAAGTTGCTTTCATCCAAATTTGGCAAGATCTAATGAAGATTTGATTGCATTGTTAAAAGTGCTGGCTCATTACTTCATAAATCGTACAAAGGAAAAATGCATACTTTACTGGATGGAGGAAAGGATATATAATTTCCATGTTGTTGCTTTGGAGACATGCAAGCATTGAGGTTTAAACTCTTTCAGTAAATGCAAGACTTCTACATGAGCAATCCTATGGTGAAGGTCTTGTCGTTCTGAAGAGTTGGCTTTAGTTTCAATGAAGTTTAATGCTTTAAAAATAAGGTAAATGAAACAGTTAGCAAAGAATTTGAGGAAAAAAACAGTGTTGGTGAAGAGTGGTTGGAGTGTGATATTAGACAATGCCTGGAGGTTTTCAACAATCAAGTTAAAAGATGATGACGAAACCTTGAAACCTGCGGCTGAATTTTCCAATTGCACACAATGAGCGACCATTCGAGGGCTATCTATCGCATGGTGATCTTGCGTAGGTGTTTAGGGTTGACTACAAGAGAGTGGAGGATGCAATTAGAGCAGTGTTAGGAGTGGATGTAACAAGCCCTAGAGTAAGGAGGTTGCTTTTCCCTTCTCAAGTTTTGTCCATTTTCTTGTCAAATGCAATGGACCTGCTTCAATCTCTTGATGATCTAGAGGTAATTGTAAACAAATGTGTCATGCCACAAGTTTTAGATAATGATGCACTGTTGCATGTAGTGCAAGGCTATAATTTTTTCGTAGGGGATGGATTTGTTCGGGGATTATTTCAGAGACAAAATTTAAAGCATCGTCAGGGTCTTGATGAAATATTTGAAGCAGTAAGGTTAGGTCTGCAAATAAAGAAT
Organism: Sequoiadendron giganteum; assembly: GCA_007115665.2. Taxonomy (NCBI): domain Eukaryota; kingdom Viridiplantae; phylum Streptophyta; class Pinopsida; order Cupressales; family Cupressaceae; genus Sequoiadendron; species Sequoiadendron giganteum. The sequence continues at coordinate 317,724,442 of CM021107.1, read as the reverse complement.
GATGGCATTCTTGTCAAGGCTTTGAGGAAAAATGGTAATAGAATTGGTGCAATGCTAGCTTTTGACACAAAGGAAAAAATTTACTCCCTTGCTTTTCTATGCTATCACGCTCCTCATCTGCCGATAGTTCCACCAATGCTAGAGTTGCCTTCAGAGCTAGCACCAACGACGATAAAAAAGGCTAAAAGGGAAGGAATGGAGGTGTTTGAGGCAAATCCAGGTATTAGAGACCAACATGGCTATCATGCCAGATCTTGAATTCAACAAGAGAGGAATGATGATGAAGAACCGTTTGTGGGTTATGACTTTTTGCCAATGATTTGGGTTTGCAGGGTCTGCTTGAGGGACAGGGTGAAAATTTTGTTCAGGTTGATGATCAGATGGAAGAGTGAGTGTCAGAGATGTCATATTTTTTGGTTGGTTGTCTTCCAAGGTTCCACAAACATGTCATCATTTTGGCTGCTCATGAATGAACATAGTTAATGTATTATTTGTGGTTTGGGTTTCAATTATTGCAATCTGGGTTTTAGTATCAAATTACATATAATTGGAAATTTCATAGATTATTAGGTAGTGTATATAGTTAACTTTGGTAGGGCTTGTCAGATTTCTCATCGACATTTTGGGATGATTTTTTGTAAAAATTAGTAAGTCCGGTCCTTTTGTACAAACTTATTCTTTTTGGGGCTATAACCGAAGGTTTTCTCTCTGGCTCTTTCTTGCCGGTATGCCCCCAGAGCCATAATTTTGTACTACTTATCTATTATATTATTAATAATATTGTGGTCTACCACTCTTGCTTTAAAAAAAAACATATAGTAATAATATCACCCCACTTCAATAATCAATCTAGAAACATCATCATAACTATATCACATTTCACAAACACCTTCACCCAACTTGCATGCAAACATAAACACCATTCAAAATCAAAACATTATAACTAATTTATTATATTAATTAAGAATTCCATTCAACAACTCTAACATCCCTACTTCGATGACAAATACACCTCCATATGTACCCCATATCTCTCAACCATTTACATCTAATTTTCATACCTACATACCCAATAGACATAAAATCATCTACCAAAAGTACAACCCCATATTACAATCTCCACATGCTATCACCTCAAATTCTAGTCAAAACATAAATCCAATTAACCAAAATATCTATCAACATAACCCCTCTCAAAAAATCACAACCTCTGAAATATACATCATTGCATCAAACTACCTTCATCAAAACCACAACTTAAACCCATCTAACAAAAACATACATCAATATTACCCAAATCAAAACATCATAAACCCTCAACAACAATTCACCATATCAAATCCCTTTGCTAACTCCAACATATCCACTCATACCTACATTCCATAAAACTATTCAAAAATTCACCAAAGTAACCCATCACCAAATTTCCCCCAAGGTCAATCATCAATACATCCCATATCCAGCTACAACACCATCAACACACCGACTCTCACACACCAAAAATATTTAGCTCTAAAAATTCAAGATCTACAACAAATTTTGAACATCCAAATGGGACTGATGAAGAAGAGATACACACTAGAGGACATATGCCCCTATCCTTTTGACAGGACAATACCCATGCTATGTTTTCCTCATAAATTTGAGATGCATAGTTTTGACAAGTACAAAGGAAAGGGAGACCCTTGTGAACACACTAGATAAATATATGTAACTTGCTTAAAGCTTGTTTATATTGTTACTTATCTTATATGCCTCTTTCCAAGAAGCTTAGGAGGATAGGCCATGGAATGTTTTCTCGAACCCCATCTAGTATTAAAAATTTCAACCTGGCTAGAAAATTCATTTCACATTTTTGCTATAACATAGAGCATGAAGTCTCAATGAAAAATCTATGCACTATGAAAAAAACAATGGATAATTTTTTTCCTCCTTTTAGAGATGGAGAATCTTAGCCAAAAAATGCCCATGCCATATACCCAAGAAATATTTAGTCTAAATATTCATCCAAAATATGAATAAAGAGATAAGATTCCATCTGAAATTTCAATTCTCCAATACTGTCACCAAGGTCATAGAGAAATGGCTTAGCATAGAGAAATCCATCATAGCCAAAGGACTCATGAAGATATTTAAATACAACAAAGATTATGTGATCTCCTCAAATGAAAAACCCTATTTCTGGAATAAAAATAACAATAGGGTCAAAGATGGTGTGGTTGATTCCAAGATGGCCCAACATGCTCAACACACCTTATGCTTACAAGCACCACCCAATGTTCAAACCTCGACAAATGTTCAAGATAACTCACATAGAGGGCCTCCTAGACAAAAAAACATCACATGATGGAAATATACTCCTTTGGGAGAGCCCATCGAGTTGGTACTCCAAAAAATAATCCAATAAAACTTAGTCACACTCCTATAAAATAGGTAGTACAAACCTCAAGTCAAGCCCACATGGTGGAAGGACACTGATTTTTGTGAATACCATAGAGTGAAAGGAAACACAAATACCAATTGTTTTAAGCTAAAGAACCTCATTAAGGACCTAATTGATAGGGGAGATATCGGTGTTGAGAACCAAACCAACACCTCAAATAATGATCATGTAATCTTCAAAGGTCCATTACATAACCATGGGAAAGGAAATGCTTCTAACCAGGGTAGTACCTTAAATAATAACACTGGCTATAATGCCATCCACCATGAATACATAGTAAACCAATTTCAAGAAGCTGACAACCAAGTTTCTACCATTACCATATAAAATAAAAATATTGAATGTGTTGTTATAACTTGTAGAGGTAAAATTACCCTTTATGGGACCTCATCTAGAACCCATATTGCACCACAATATAACCTTTTGGATCAGTTGGGAATAAAATCAATACATATATCTATCCTTGAGCTTCTACGTATATCACCAATCTATAAAGACATCCTAGATAAATCTCTTAGAGAATCTTTAGTACTTGAATATTGGTCATTTTCAAGCCATGGTCAGATACCTTGCTTCTACACATCAACTCACATTTACCAACAAAGGTATGAAATCTCACACATACACTCATAATGACACTATATCTAGAAATATTTGTCCATAAGCACAAGAATAAATGAGTCTTAACAGATGGTGGAAATGGTTTGAATATTTGTACCTTGAAGTTGGTAAAGATATTAGGATACTCTGAGGGAGTCAAAGAATTGGACAAGAAAATATTCATTAGAGCATATGATGATGTAGAACACCCTTCTGAAGGAACCATTACACTTCCTATACAAGTGGACCCAGTAATAAAAGACATAATTTCAAGTCCTAGATATGGAGCTCCAATATAATGTACTTTTTGGACACCCATGGATACATGAAATCTAGGCCGTGCCATTAACCATACACAGGTGCTGAAAGTTTTATCATAATGGAAATGAGGTAACCACCCCAGGAGATCTCAATCCTTTTCCATATTACAGTAACCTGAGAAGTCAAACCAAGAATCAAGTTCCAAACAATGATGAAGCCTCCTCCTCCACATCATACACAGATCCAAATGTATTGACTAAACCACCCACTCACTCCATTACTTTTCTAAAAGTCAAGATTCAAGTATAGGATATGGGATGTGGAGAATATGATATGAAACAATCCTTCTATATAGGTTAGCTTCCATTATCACCTAGGTCATATGGAAAACCATATAAATCACAATAATTATCCAAAATTATAATCAAATGCAACCCAACCACATTTTCAAAATGGGGGGAACTTGACAAGGAATATCTTGAGGAAGACATATCAAAATAGTTCTACAAAGATGAAGAAGATATTGCTATACTCCCAGTTAAAAAATACACCAAAGGATTTTAGTTTATGGAACACATGGGGTATGATGGTCATATTGGACTTGGTTTGTAAAAACAATGGATTGTGGAACCTATCTCGATAACAAGTAAGCCACATTTTCAAGGACTTAGGTTCGGGCAACAAGAAAATGTGCCCTTGGATATTAAGTCTATCCTTACTAAGGAAACAAATGCCTCTTCCATGGTTGACACTTCTAACAAGAACACTATCAATGACTCATTTGAGAGTATCATTTGTAGATCCTCTCTAATGTCTAATTAACTTGGTGCTACTAGGTATACACACAAATCAAAGGACCCGAGAATCCCTAAATGAACAATTCATCTTTCACAAGAGGGCTACACTTAATTATCAACCAGGGAGTTGTAAACTTTAGATAGTGCTGGAAAAATATATGCATTCATAGATTCTAGACACATCCTACATCAATGGAGTATATGAAAATACACATGTACAATAGATAGTAAAATATGGAATGTGAAATAAATTACTAATTCACAAAAATAGGGAAATGAATATAGATTGTTACCCTATGCTACAAGTACCTAATGCTTAAGACTGTAACTATTAGTTGTTAAAAATGTAGTGTCCTAACCTAGCTAATTGCTTTGGAGTATGAAACAAAACATGAAGCTATATAATTCAATTCATAAAATACAATACATGCATTCATAAACATATAACTAGAAACTACTAATTGGATTCAACAATGCATTATCTAATCTAACAACAAAAACTGAAGTGGGTTAGCAGTACCTCAAGTGGCCCTTTCTTGAGTTGCTACTTCCACAGAAGTTGTCAAACACTCATTTACTTATTAAAAAAATCATGATATTAAACCAATTTCCTTTATTTCATTCTAACACTGAACTCTTACATAAAATCCAAATATAATCAATTGAAGATATTTTATTCAATAACACACATTCTATTGCTGCAACTACTGAGTAATAATAAAAAATAGATAAATAGATAACTAGAAAATATCAACTAGATTTACTCCTTGATAGAAGATCCCACTATATAGGGTTTGTGATGAGTTTCATTATTCATGGACTGAAAAAAAATCATGAAACAACCATCAAATCTCCCTCAAAGATAGGAAGATAACTTAGTTTGGAACATAAAAAAATAACTATATAAAATAGGAGTAGAGAAACCAAATTCAAATTCTATACCCAATAGTTTAACTAGTTTTAACAAAGACATGTTGTTTAGAACAGTCTTGTCATAAATTAGTCCCACTGAGAGTAGAATCCTTCTCTTGGCTGTCTTATTTAGCCAGAAAGAGTGTGATGTGGTGACTCACGACTAATCAATAAATGATCACCTTTGTTTCCTTTTGAAAGTGTCATGCCTTGGACATTTGACCTCTTCTTTGCAACCATCTACAGTCATTATGTTGCAGGCTGAGAATCTTGTTATTGTGGGTTGATAGTCCTTCTTGTTGCAAGGTGTTAGTCTTATTCCTAAGGTATCCACATTATTAATAATCATAAATTAATCATAGAATCATACTAAATTTAATAGAAATTCATGCATTCATATAGACATATACCAACATAACATATTTCCATTTCCACTTACATAAAACTACTTAAAAGTATATAAAAGGAATATAAAAGGTATGTAAGGTCCTGGTAATGTCTTTGAAACTTAGAAAAAGAAATGATAAAAGCATAAAATAGTAAAAGGGAAACTATCCAATGATTGAGCCCATCATTCCCCCCATCTAAAGATAATTATTATCCTCAAGCAACATTAAGGTTGAAGGTTGTATTGAAAGGCCATTTATCTAAAATACACAACACAGTCCACTCCTTTACCTTGCTTCAAGTAGTAACCTTGTTGATTGGAGAGATTTTTTAGTCTTTTGTCTTCTGCTGCTACATCTTCCTCTAGTGTCCTCCCTATCCAGTGTGGTATGGGGAGAAGGAGGATGGAAGGTGAGTGGGAACCAAGAAAATCCATTCTTGAGAGAAATTGAGATGTATTTGTGCGACTTATGAATCATTCTACATAATTATAAACATAATGAGGTTCCTTCTTCTTTAGTTCTGGTGTGATCTTGTTCCATTTTCCTTGGGTAAAGTTAAAATATTTTATGATGGTACCTACTTCTAGTCCATTCATTCTCTTATAATACTTCTCTCTACAATCCATAATCTTTTCTTTTAATCCCTTCTACTATATAAGTTCTAACCACTGGTCTACTACTACATTTGGGTTTGTTGCCTCCTCTCTTAGTTGTAGAGGGAGAGATTTCTCTCTCTCGTGGTATTATTTCACTAACTTCCCCCTTTGATGTTCATTTTTGACATAAGAAGATAAGTCCATAATATGGAGATCTCCCACAAACATTAGTGTGTTCCATGCAGTATCATATGAAAGAACAAAACTGTGCAAATAGAATTCACACAATTGGTCTTACATTTCTAGTTTAGACCTAAGGAAAAATTCTAAAAATGAAGACCTTGAACTCATTGCAATAGGGAGATCACTAGTTATCTGATTAAATTGAAAGTTCATAAAAAATTTTCTTTCAACAACAAGGTATATACCTTGACAAGATGTCTACACCTCATCAATTGAACTATCTTATCTGTCAATTCCTCAATTCTCACCTTTAATATTTTTACCTCTATTTCTTACTTTTCAATTGTCCTGGCATGTGTAGATATCATTTATGTTTTCTCCTTTTCCTAATATTTTTCTTTTCAGGAAAACTCTTGTGTTTTCTTCCACAACTCAATGCCCAATGAAACAACAATAGGTACAATGGGAGTCTTTATAGTTCCAATTGAGCTCTTAGGAATTGGATATTTTCCATTTGTTTCAATCGTGGCAAGTTGTGCCAAAATTCTAATTTTGATCCATGCTCAAATTTGTGGAGTTTTTCTTTCAACTCCCTAATCCTTGCATCCCTCTCATTGTCCTTTTGTTGGTATGTTTTCAATATGTCTTCTAACTATTTAATTCTCTACAAGGCCTCTTCCAATTCTTTATTTGTGTTCCTTGCTTCCAAAAATAAGTCTTCCTCTTTCTCCAAAAAATTTTCTTCTCCTACCTCCTATGAACACATAAAACCTTCTGAAACATAGCTCTTTGGAGATCTTCTTCTCTTATTTTTAGAAACAAAATGTCTTCTGAATCTGAGTCAAAAGTACTAGTAATTTATAGGGGTTGTACAATTGGTGTTCTTGTATCATCACTAGGGATACTTCCCTCTGAATTTGTGTCTGTTGCATTCATCAAAACATATTCTTTTTAATTTTTATCCTTCCATTTCATGGGCCCCTTCCTCCTCAAGCGATGTGATCACCTTCTTGATTGGGTGGACCTCTTTTTCCCCTTCACAGGTGTAGAGGTAGAAGCCACATTTTTTCTTTTCTTTGATTTTGGTGGGCTCTTACTGGAAGCTATGGTTTTTGGATCTTCTTCAGCTATGGGCTACTTAGCAGAGGTTGTAGGTTGAATTTCCTGTATTCCCTTCTCTTCAGGTTTCTCTGTGTTATGGGTAGGTGTTGCAGCAGGGGAACTAGACAATATTTCTCACTTACTTGCAGCCATGGAAGGTTTTTCTACTTCCTATTCCTGACCTTTGTATTCTTCATTATGCATTGGAATAATGTTGATGTTACAATTCAGAAAAGCATTCCAAGATACATTAGGAAATTGAACCCTAAGAATTATCATAACCCATAAGGTAACTAGATAGAAATGTGACAAAGCTGAGTAAATTTATTTTCCTCTTGCATTTTGATGACATTCTCTTCAACACATTATACAAAAAATTGGAAAATTTTCTTGCCTTTGATGGCGTAAATGACTAAGCAACTTAAAATGCATTGTGTATAATAGTGATTGTCTCCCATCACAAGTTAGATACCTAATAATGTGTGAGGATACAAAGGCCCAAAACTAGGGTAAAGATAAACATTTTGTACCTTGAGAGGAGTCCATATTCTCACCCAACAAGGATAACTCAATTTTGGCTGTGATTGCATATGCCCTTACTAGAAACTCCTCTCCACTCCTTAGAATACTTGATACTTCTACAATAGAATCCTTTGATGCATCCAATATTAATCCCTACACAATTGCCTCATTATTTTGCAAGGTGCTGACAAACTATTGGGTCATAAGCTCATTGAATTCTATGAGTCTAAGTAAGTAATCCAACCATCCTTCTTGATAGAAGATAGGCACACATTGTCATCCTCTAGTAGAAAATTATGGTTTGTTGGCTCTCCCCTTGTAATGCCTCAACTGTAGTCACTTTCACTAGTTCCATTATGCTTTGTTCTACTATATCACCCAATTCTACCGTGTCACCTAATTTTGCACTAGACACATCTTCTCTCTTTTGAACTCTATTTTTCTCGAGAATGGTAGAAAATTGGAAATAACTAAGGACTATGGCCTTTGAATACCTCTCCCCCAACTAAAGATTCTAAGTGTCATCAATTAGCAGGTACAAAATAGGTGAAGTGATAAGTAATAAGTAGTAGAAATTTAAATGTGAAGATGAAATGCATGAACGAATGATAAATATTTACAAAATTAGTAAGCTTCATTGTTAATTATGAGAGTTAATGGGAAGAGTACCTATTGAGATGCTATGAAATGAAGTATGACACATGTGAAATTGCTGAATGCCACCATGCAACATGATGTGAAATGATATGAAGTGATGGCTATGAACTGTGAGTAGTTGTGGTTTGAAGTGTGATTCAACATGAGTGGAACACATGGAAATGAAATTGGAGTGATGAATGAAAGGCTGCTCAAAGTATGTGATGGGAAAGGTGAAATTTATTGCATGGTATTAATGATGCAAAAAGGTGATTTGATTGCTATGTGTGATGGAAGAATGAAGCTGCATGTAATGAAAGTGAATGATGGATGCTATAGGCACATGTGAAAGGATAGTTGTGCAAGTGCTATGGGCTGATGAATGAAACATGTACCTTATGAATATTGTGCCTCAAGGCATGATGTTGCAGGTCCTGTGAGTGTTGGTGTCCATCAGAAAATGAAGATTTTTGAGTGTCACCTATGCATGTGTGTGCATGTGATTTATGTTTTGCAGATTATACATATGAAATAGTAGGAGACCATATGTGTAGCTTGCTTGTTGATATTTTTGATGAGATGCTTGTTACTATTAATGAAGTTTGTATTTCTAGTTTGAATTAATGTTGTAAGGATAGTAGAAAATCATCCTTATGTAGTGGTTTCTTATAGAGTTTCAATCGATGGCCATTAATTAATAGTGAAAATATTACATCATCAATAGTTTTTAACTAAATTTCTCCATTGGGAAACTATTTGAATTTCATAAGGGCTTGACTATTTGGTTTATAATTTTCCTTTGTAATACTTATACCTTGAATCATAAAGTAGTGCCTAATGATTTGTATTAAATTGCTTGGTCTTGATAAGCTGATCATGCCATTGCATCCTTTGTTTCTATGCAATCTCAGTATGGTGTATTGCTTCCATATGTATCTCATCTAGAGCATTGAGGTTATGTAACCTCTCCTTTTGTGCCTCAAATATATTCATTCCCAATTTTATTGCTTCCCTCAGAGTTTTGTAATCAAATTCTATTGGAACAAGTACATTTTTCCGTACAGCAATTCATATGATGTGAAGCCTATTGTCATTTTACAGGTTGTCCTGTATGCCCAAACTACTTCAAGTAACCTAGCTAACCAATCCTTCCTATGTATTTGAATTATTTTTTAATAATGTTTTCTATTTCCCTATTAGTCACTTCCATTTGAACATTTTCTTGAGGGTGATAAGGTGTAGACTTTCTTTGATCTCATATTCTTGCACTAACTTGGTGATCAAGTCTGAGGTAAATTTTGGCCCTTGGTCTATCATTATTTCTCTAGGAACACCATATATTGTAAAGATACCCTCATAGAGAAATTTGGAAACATTTTTGTTCCTTGCAAATTGCGAGGCTTTGACCTCCACCCATTTTTTAAGATAGTACAAATTGATATATATTCCTTGTTGGATGTTGGGGATATAGGACCCACTAAAATATATCCCCCATTTATCAAATGGTGCAATGAATAGTTGTGGTTGTAGTGAAATTTCATCTATTTTTGTAGGCCATCCCATCCTTTTAAATTTATCAGAACTCCTTGTATATTTGACAACATCTTTATGAAGTGTTGGCCAATAATACCTAGTAGCCAATTTTTTAAGATCTATCCTCTTTGCTATAAAAATTCCTCCACATGGTTCATCATGAAATGCCTTGAGAATATCATAGACTCCATCTTATATGATGCACCTTCTCATTATATTATAAAGCCCTGTGTAAAATAAATATCCAGCTACCCATGCATAAGGATTTTTTTTTTGAACTAAATTTCTTTTCTCCCTTGGTGAGAGATGTGGTGGTTTTTTCCTTGCAACTAGATAATTGGCTATATCTACATACCTTGGTGTATGAAAAGATAGGGAAAATAAGTGCTCATCTGGAAATGAATCATCTACAATATCCTCTTCTAACTTTTTTGGAAATATGGAGAGAAATTTTGTCACTACATTAGCTTTTCCTAGTTTGTCTATGATGGTAATATCAAGCTCCTAAAGTAGCAATGACCATCTCACTAGTTTGTCTCCAAATACTGGTTTGTTCATAAAGTACCTCATTGCTGTATGGTTTGTGTGGATGAATATAGAGTAACTTGTGATGTAGTGTCTAATTTTTTTGATTGCATAGATTACTGCTAACATCTCCTTTTTAGTAATTTTCTATGCCCCTTGAAGATTCTTACTAATATAATATATGATATACTCTAGTTTGCCTTATTTTTATCCTAACACAACTCCAATTGCAAAATTAGAAGTATCGGTTTGGATATGAAAAGGAAATGTCCAATTTGGTCCTCTTAATACTGAGGTCTTTGTAAGTGCTCCCTTAAGAGCTTCAAAGGAATGTTGACAAGCAGGTGTCCAGTCAAACTCTACATCTTTAGACAATAAGACAAATAGTGGTGCTACAATATTACTGAAATCTTGAATAAATCTCATGTAGTAGCCAGCATGACCAAGGAAGCTTCTGACATCCTTTCATTTCTAAGGTACAAGTCGTGTTGATATTATCTCTATTTTATTTGGGTCTACTTGGATTCCCTTATTGGACACAAAGCGTCCCAAGACCACTCCCTCAATCATCATCATGAAGCATTTATCATGACTAAGGACATGTGGCGATCTTGAAATATTTGCAATACTTTATCCAAGTTAGCAAGTACTTATTCATAGGTATTCCCATAATTTGTAAAGTCATCCATGTAAAATTCCATGGAATCATGAGTAAAATATGAGAATATACTTAGTATTACCCTTTGAAAGGTAGTAGGTGCATTGCATAGCCCACTTGACAAGCATAGTAAGCATATGTACCCCAAGGGAATGCAAAGGCCATCTTGTCTTGATCTTATGGAGCTATCTTAATTTGGTTGTATCCATTGAACCCAACCAAGAAGGAAAAGTACTTTCCTTCTAATGAATCTAGCACTTGATGAATGAATGGAAGGGGAAAGTGGTCTCTTCTAGTTGTTGCATTCAACTCACGATAATAAAAACACACTTTCCATTTCCCTCCTTATTAGTTAAAATAACTAATTGAGACACCCACTAACTATCATAGATTGGATTAATGAATCCCGCCTCCAACAACTTTGATAATTCTGCCTTAACTATGTCACATACAATAGGGTTCATTCTTCTTTGAGGTTGCCTAGCCGGTTTGTAGCCATCATTGATGTAAATTCGGTGCATGCATAACATTGGGTCTATTCATTTCATATCATGGTAATCCCGTGCAAATGAAGCTACCTATGCTTGCAAAGTATTCAATAGTGAAGAATTTTATGCAACAGTCAACTAACTATTTATATTTAATGTCTTCCCCGGTGTAATCTCTAAAGTGAAGGTTGATGTTTTAACATATGCAATGTCAAGACCTGCTATATTGGGGCTGCAATTATGTGGCAATAAGGTATAGAAAATTTGAGAGATGGACTCATATGTATTGACATAGATTATGTTATGTAGAGGGTCATGCAAGCATGTTAAACAGTCATATTGTTGTGGGTCCTCACCATAATTTTTCTACATGATGTTTGCAAGAAATTTATCTTAATCTTAAATTTTAACATAGGACTACATTCAATAGTAATTAATATTTTTAATGAGTATTGATCATCCTCATCTAGGGTAGGCAATACAGGTTCCTCCAATTCTACATGTGGTTGGACTAGTGGATAAAGGACTAGTTTCTTGGTTACATTTCCTTTGGAAATGATCATGTTACCAAACCTACAACCTTTTAAGGCATTTGTAGTAGCCAACCAATGTCTCCCTAAGATGAGGGGGTAATCTGCAAGATTTTATTTAGTCTATAATACCATAAATTCTGTAGGGTATTCCCATGAGTCTAATGTTATAACTAAATCTTATATAATTCCCCCAGGCTTTACTGTAGACCTGTCTACTAACTGTAACAAAATAGGTGTAGGTCTAAGCTCCATTAGTTGTAATAGATTCATGGTTTCCTTGGACATTAAATTAATGGCTTCTCCTAGGTCAATTAAAGTATTCTTGATGAGAGTTACATTTATTTTGACATCCACAATAGGGCTCCTAGGGTCTGCCTAGTTGGGGACAACTATGTTTCCTAACATAATATCTTCAAGTTGTCCTAAAACATGCACAATTTAAGGGTCCTTATGTTTCTTGCATGGATTTTTGAGGCATAAATCTCACCATTTTGGTATAAATTGGAACTTCCTTAATTTCCTAAATGAGGGGTATCTTAATGAAAACATCTTTGAGCTATCCCAATAGATCAGATTCAGCTTGTGAATGATTTTTTTGTATTGCTAATCTCTCAGGGAATGGAGGTTATGGACTTATGTTTGTTGGTTTATCTTGATTTGATTTAGGTTCCCTAGGTTGTTTGTCCATATTTTCTGCTAGGAGTTCCTCATCAATCAACTCTATGATGTGAGGATATGAATGCCCAACTAGTATTTTCCCTAATATGAGGTGGAAATCACTCACCTCAACCCCATAAGTAGGGTATTGGATGGTTTTATTAGCATAAGCTTGTTGGGTAGGCCTATTATTGTGCTAGAAATTGAGGTGCTCTTGGTGGTTTCGGTGAAAGCATTACTAGATTTGGTATTATGGTTGGCTCCTATGGTTACAAGGGCTACTGTGGCTAGTGGTAAGTTAGATTTTTCTTTTTCTACTGTTGACCTCTTTGTCACTGTGGTGGCCATTGGTTTTTTTGGGGTGGTCACTTGGAATTATAATTTTCTCCCTAGTAATTCTATGGTGGCCATATTTCATGTGTTTTTTGAGTCCAATTGGAGGCTTGGGGTATTGGCCATTGTGAGGCTTTCACATTGGTCTAGGGTTGAGGGTTCCAATTTGGGAAGTTTTCATTATTACCTAGAAATCACATATTATAGATCAAGGGATCTTGGGGCATACCTTGTATTGGATTCCATGGTTTGCATTGAGAAATATAAAACACTTGAACTTCCTCATCTTCCAGAGCATGAAATTCTGGCTTCCCTTGCTTGCCTTAAAAAATACTAGCCAACTTCTTGCACTTGCAATTAATCTTCTTCTGGTGACAATGTGGGTAGAATTATATGAGGGCTTCCTCTGCTTCTTCTTTCTTCTTCTTGATATGGAGGGTATCCAGTTGGGTAGCCAAGTGGCTAATTATATCCTCCTTCATGTTTGATAGAAGATTGCTTAGCTCTACCCTTGAAACTCCAATGGATGATTTGTTGAGAGAAGAGGTCTTGTCTCCTTGGTATTCTTGATGAAGGACCTAGATTAATTTATAAACACCTTATAAGTCTCATCAAAGGGTAATTTTGAGATGTCCCCTACTCCAATTAGATTGGGGGCATCCATATAGTCTTCATGAACTCCCCTTAAAAATACCAATTTTAAGGATTCATCAAAAAGTCTATTTTGATGGGATTTCTTGAGGCATAATTGAAACCTATCAACATAATCTTCTAATGGATCATATTTATTTTGTGACATCCTAAAGATGTCATCCCTCATTCTATCCATGCATTTGTAATAATATTGGTATTTTCCAAGAATTTTGTCTTCATTATATTCTAGTTGGAAAAAAATCTCTTCCCAACACCATGAACCATTACAAAGCAACATATTTTAGTGTAGCTGGAAAAAAATTGAGTTGGTGAGCATCCATGGTATAGTCACATATTTAGCATAGAACACCAAAATAAAAAAGAAAGGTGTCTACATCCTCTCTGACTAGTCCATAGAAGATAGGGAGTTTTGAAGGAGGTATGTTCTTTAGAACAATTACCTTTTCCTAGTTGGTTATAGGGAATTCAAAAGTTACATGCTTTGATGGATCTTCTATTACGACATCACCCATGATGCCTAAATGTATTCAAGAAGTCTCCATTGTGTTTGGTGTAGGTACTAGTGTAAGGGATGATTATTCTTTAGGGATTCCCTTGTTCTGATCACTTTGTTCACCAGTATCTTCTAATGCTTCATGTGCCAAGGGGATAAATCTTCCCAGAGTGTCTTGCTACCTCTGCATGCAATGGTTGTGACTCTTTTAGATAAGTGGTCCTTGCACATTATTATTAACTTGTATATCTATTGATGGATAAAATACCTATTTACCATATTGCTAAAAACATAATTTCTAAACTATGAAAGCTTGAAAGGAATTGAAAATACACAAGAGAATCCTAAACTTAGCACCATCCCCAACAATGATGCCAAAAATGTAGATTCTCTCTAATGTATAATTAAATTGGTGCTACTAGGTATACACACAACTTAGAGGACATGCAAATCCCTAATTGAATAATTCATCTTTTACAAGAGGGTTGCATTTAATTATCAACTAGGGAGTCGTAGACTTTAGATAGTGCTAGAAAAATATGTGTTCATAGATTTTAGAAACATCCTACATCAATGGAGTATAAGAAAATACACATGTATAAAAGATAGTAAAATATGGCAAGAGAAATAAATTTCTAATTCACGAAACAGGGGAAATGAATATAAACTGCTACCTTATGCTACAAGTACCTAATGCTTAAGATTGTAATTGTCAATTGTTAAAAATGTAGTGTCTGATGAGTCCATTTCCTGATGTTTTTATGCATGTTTATAGACATTATCAAACAATCCTTTCAAACACATTCCTATGCTATGCTATCTTTTTATGCTTATTATACAACCTTGGACTTGAATTAGAGTAATGTAAATATAGTTATGATATAGTAGAATTGCATGATTTATATGAGAATATGTATAGAATGTGATTAGAATTCTGTGTTTAATCATGGTAGTTAGCTTTGTGTATATGTTTTATGGATTAACCTCCTCCAGCCCAAGAAGACACTATAGCTGCAACAACTGAAAGTTGTAACCCACAGAAAAAGGAGGTCTTGGACAACAAAATAGGGGAATTTCCAGAACAAGCTGAGTGTAATAACTACCATGTGGAGACAACTGATTGAGTTAGTCGTCATCATTATGACAATTAATAAGGTGTTGAAGAAGAAGAATTATTTTATTGATAAGATTCTAGATAATTGATTATGTGTTTCACGTTGCAAATATGTTTTGTAGAGTTTTAATCCTATTTGAACTCTTATTTCTTTCTAGTTACAATTTGAATAATTCAATCTTAATTACATACTCTGATATCTAGGGAGTTGTAGTTAATGATTTTAATTAAGAGTTATGTTTAGAATAAACTCCCCCATGCTTGTATATAGTTGATGGTTGAGTCTTTAGAATAGTTAGTAGGTTAATCTCATACTGGTGGATTTGTTATCAGTTACTTCTTAGTTTCCAGTTGTAGTCTACAGACATGTTGATTGTTCAGAAATAGTTTTCTCAAATACAATCTTTGAGCAAGATTTTATGTGATCTTTTGGAATGCATAATGAATTAAGTTCAAGTGACATGGTTGCATATAATCTGAAGATTTATATTTGGCTTAATTAAGTGAAGACATCCATTTGAACATGCAACTCAAGGTAACTATTATTCACTACATTTATAGTTGTTTTATTTCTATTTGGTAGTTATTCCAATTAGTCATTACTTTATAAATTTCATGTAAGTTAAAATAGATTCTCATTGTTGGAAGAATGAAGAAGATCACATCTATTGATATATTTTTTTTGTTGTCATTGATGTCACCATGAAGTATGAGTTGCAGTTGCAAGATTCAAAGTCATTAATCTGATATTCTGAACCGGTAATGCAAGATCATCCTTCAGTATTTTGCTCCGGAATTCCTCTTTGGTAATTTTTGCTACCTCAAATTTTGGGAAATGGTCTGTGATTGATAAAAGCATGCATGGATGGGATTTGATGCGTACAGATGCTCATGACTGTCATTGATACCATTTTGTTGATTACATTTTTGCTATTAGGTCTATTGCTGGCTAACCTAATAAGCGGTCGGAGATGAAATGGATTAAATTTTGTTTGTGTAATACATGTTGACATGTTGTCACATGCCACACGGTTGAAATTTTTTTGAGGAAGTTTTGTGAAGCCAACCTGATTGTTACTTATGGACAATTAGATATATACAAGATGTTTTTGAAGATATGTTTAGAGGAGAGAAAGTATGTGAATGTTAGTATAGTATGTGTCAAAGTGAAAACAGCGAAGAGTGATCTATTGTCATGCGAATTCCTTGAGCTACAAAGGAATTGAATCTGCACTTGTGGTGTAATTTCATCAGTTCAATTCGGGTGGTTAGCCATTTTGTTACTTCATTTCTGTAGGCAGCGAGCCTCCCATTTTTGGACAGTGAGTCCTGGCAGTGAGCCACCCTTCTGTAATATCTTATAACTAGTTATACTATATTGTGAGTTAATCCTCACTACTGTTTTTCTCATTCTAGGTTTTCCATGTAAAAATCTTGGTGTTTTTGTGTCATGTGCTTCATGTTGAGTTAATGCTTCGGCTTGTCTTAATTTTCATATGCTTTAGATTAATTGGATAGTGTTTTTTCAATAAGTTTAAGAATATACTGATTCACCCCCCTCTCAATATACTGGATATCTAACAATTGGTATCAGAGCTTGGTTCCTCTGGAGAAGTCTAACAGCTTGAGGGAGATCTTGGAGATTGAACAAATGGAGGATAATGTAAAACTCCAAACTACCCTTGATGATCTTGAAAATGTTGAAAATGAGAATAGAGATCTAAAATAAAATCTTAATAAAGAAAATGAATGCATCCGAAAGTTGAAGGAGCAGTTAAAGAAATTCAGAGAGAGACATAGAGAAGTCAACAACCAGTTGAAATAGGCAAATGAAGATGTTACTGGACTAAAACTACAAGTGGAAGAAAAGAAGAGAATTTAAGAGTGTTTAAATGCATAAATAAAGAACAAGTCTGATGAATGCTCTAGGCTTGAACAAGAAGTGGTAAATCTGAGAGAACTAGAAAAAGAATGTTTTTGTGAAGATAGTTTCAAGACAAGCGCTACCAAGCTTGATGAACTGATTACAGGACATAAAACCTCAAAGAAAAAGGTGGATTGGGATTAGAAATAGGTGAAATCTCAAGAGAAGTAAATGATCAAAAGACTCAAAATAAAGGGAAGCAAAAAAGAAATCCAGGAAGGAAACCACCTGTTAGACAACCAAATGCACAAAGGTACTCATCTTTCAATGACACTTGTTTTTCATGTAACAAGTTTGGTCATAA
Source organism: Sequoiadendron giganteum (assembly GCA_007115665.2). Lineage (NCBI taxonomy): Eukaryota > Viridiplantae > Streptophyta > Pinopsida > Cupressales > Cupressaceae > Sequoiadendron > Sequoiadendron giganteum. The sequence goes on along the minus strand of CM021107.1, from coordinate 317,706,786 downwards.
GGCTTATGAATGCAAAATTAGGATGAATCTATTCTTTGGTTCTTTCCCCAGACAATGCTATGCCTCTAATAAGTTTGGACATAGAGCTAGTGAATGCAAAACTCAGATGATGAATTGGTTTAATGGAGGAAGAATGAATCAATCCTTTGCTGGCTATTTCTATACATGCAACAAATATGGGCATAAAGAAAATCAATGCAGATCTTGGATTAATGGAAGTCAATCAAATCAAAGAAATATTGTTTGTTATAATTGCAACAAACCAAGACATATCTCAAAAGTATGTAGAAGTAGAAAGGGAAAAAAATTTGCTTCGGTAAAGAAGAATGAACCTGTGAAAAAGGTTGACAAAGAATAAGTTAAGAAGGAAATGAGTAAAATATGAAAAAATGAAGAAGAATCAAGAACTACTAATGCATTTGTACCCTCATCTGGTGCAGATGATTCCTCCGGGAACTAGACCTAACATTGTCTTAGGGGGAGCTTTAACAAAAAATATTTTGAACCCCCTGATTTAGAATGTGTCAGTCCTTGGCACAAAGTGAGGTTGTAAGAGGTGAATAGGTAGAGGTTTTGAAAAAGAAATCAAAAGAAAAGATGCATGCATGCTCTCTTACAAAGCATATTAGGGTTTTTCAACATAATTGAAGAGTTTGCCAACTTTTCAAATTTCAAGCACATTGAATGAAAATTAGGGCATCGTATTAATCTATAAAGAAAAATAATAAAGGTATTTTGATCACTTGTGTATTCAAAAGAGGCAAAGAATGACTTGGAGCAATTTGGAGTGAATTGAAGTGCGATTGGTGCAAACCCTAGTTTCGGCTATTCACGAAGAAAAAGGTATTTTTTTGATTCTACGCTGCTGTGATCTTGTGAATATTATTTCTTGAATCCTTTAAAATATTGGAATATAGAAAATGACAACTCCTTTAGTCATAAATACATTAGAAAGACCTAGAACCTCCTACAAGAAATACTCGATGAAGGTTTTCAAAGACGACCCTATGGGCACTTTCTCTTCGATTCCTCATGGTGTCATGTCAACAGAGGATAAAAGAATGTACATTAGGGTTAAGATAGAGGAATTCAATCATACCAAATTGATTGATATGTGGCTAAATAAACTCATTGGAGATGATTTCTTTGTAAAACCCGAGTATTCGAATCTTGTGACAAAGAATTTGGATTGTTGGAACAACTTCCCAAATTTCTGTTCCATAGTAGATGATCAATATGTAAAATTGGTCCTCAACAAAATGCATGATCAGTTCTTGTGGACCCATGAGCCACACTTGATAACTAAGGAAGAAATCAAAGCCGTCACCAGACTCTATGACTCCAGACCAGTGCCAGTGCTAAAAACAGTGAAAAATGAAGTGGTAATTAATCTCATCGGTGCAACTTATGACAAGAGGGCTCTTAAAAAAAAAACCTATTACTAACCCAACTGTGAAGTATGCATCCATAATGATTGGTCAAAAAATCTAGTTCACCAACAAAGAGAATTCTGTGTCTACCACAACAATTTATACTGGTTTTGATATGACTGTAAATGGCGCAAATTATGATCTTTGTGAGCTTCCCAGACAACAAATACTTGAGACCTAAGGATGTCAAAGGAGAAGAAGTAACCTTTCAAGTTTGGTTCTCTGATTATTTTCCTATTATTCTATTTTCTCAAAATGCTTCTGGGAAAATATGAATCAGTGTGTTGGGACCCATCTCGACCAGTTGCACATCAAATTTTTGATCACATGCATAAGTTGGGTGATGTGAACAATATAGAAAATGACTTGATGACATTATTTTCTATATTCAAGAAAACTATGAATGACAGAGACAAAATTTTGAGGAAGATTGTTGAAAAGTACAAAAATGACATCATATTTCATGTATCTTTTGATGAGTGTATGGTAGAAGCAGTTGAACCCTAGACCATCTGGATTCAACCCCTAGGATATGCGATCACAAAAGATGAAGTTGAAGGTTATGTGAAACTCTTACTGAAGAGTCAAAAATATCCAAATGAACCCCAAATTAGAACATATGCAGAGAAATCCATGGAAGTCCATTTCGAGCACAACAAAGCTACAAGGAAGAAAAATGTGACTGAAATGCTCAGAAAATCTGGTTTCACAGATGAAGAGATAGCTCTAGGAAGACCTGTTGGAGGACATAAGTATGAAGATTCACCTAGTGTAAGGAGATCCGACATGATCCCCCCTCCCAAACTAGCTTCTGGATCAACCTCAATAAAGATTGAGCCCAACACCGTAGACAAAGGCAAAGGCTAAGGCTCGACCCCTTCCGGACCTACTACCAGATCAAGAAAAAGAAAAGATGTTCCTTCGGTAGTACTTGCTAAATGAGGAAGAAAATAAAATGTGACTAGGGAGAAGAATATGAGCGTCACTAATGATCAGGAAGAAGACAAGGAAGACCCAAGTTTTAAGATGACAAGGAAAAGAAGGGTAAGCATCTCCTCCGGTGAAGGTGCATCACAAGAAACCAGTGTTGGATCAAAGAAAGTTCACTATGTGTCATCCTCAGAGGATGTTGATTAATAGAATGATAGTGATGAAAAGAAGGCTAGAGTTGTAGAAGAGGTATCATTAGACTAGGAAGAATAGAAGACCTCTCCGACAAGACTTGGTTCCCCTCTCAAATTGGATGTTTTGGTGAATAATTTGGTAAATCAAGAAAACATGGTGAAATCCACAACATAAGTGTATGATTTAGTAGGAAAAGAAGATAAGGAAACAATTATAATGGCTATAATAAAATATGTCATTATATTGGAAGCTAAATGGGACAACATTAAGAGTGATGTAACTAAAAAATTGTGGGAAATACTGATGGAGAGAAGAGCATAGGCGGTTGAGATGGAAGAGAAAATAAGAAATAAAGAATATAAAGAAATTGCATCCTCTCTGTCTCCGGGTGATCTAGAAACTTTGAAGCATATTTGTGCTAATATGTTCAAGGTAAAGAGAAGAGTTAATACTCTGATGAAAAAAGACAAGAAGGAAATCAAAAGGATAAGGAAGGAAATAATAAGTACTATCAGGAGTACAATAGTAAAGTATGGAATGATTGGTGCATCCGGTTTGACACTTGAATCTAGAAAATAAACTTCTACATAAGCTATGGAAGAACTTCCTTCCAGTGCCGCTGATGAAAACCTACCTCTGGAAATGAATGACACCAATCCCCTTCCGAAAATAGGTAGTACAAATGTTCTACCGGAAATCAATGAGGATCTGAAAAAGTGAAAAATAGGTTGAAGGAAATGTTGAAGCATAAGTTCATGGTGTTACCCCTCTAGTACACACTGAAGAAGAAGAAAGAGATAAAGAGAAACAAGAGAAGAGGGAAGAAGAAAAAGAAGAAGAGAAAATAGAAGAAGAAAAAATTGAAGAAGAAAAGATAGAAGAAAAGTAGATGGAAGAAAAGAATGCAGAGGAAGAAAAAGAAGAGGAAGAAGAAGATAGAAATAAGGAATCAGATGATACTACTGGAAAGAATGAAGAAGTATCCCAACAGGTTGTAGAATCAAAAAATTCCACTAGAGAATCCTCCTTCAGTGATGATATCTTGAAGGGACTGCTATCTAAGTAGATCAAATTCCAGCCGGTAATTCCTTCAAAACTCTTGGAACTTCCAATGAATCAAGGTTATGCAAATATGAACAATTGTACATAAAATGATATTAGGTGATGTATTTCATGCATACACCATAAGAGAAATCTTAGAAATGCATCAAAAGGGAACAAAGCTCATTGAAGATGCTATTAAGGATTTTTAGGATATCACATCTAATACATCTCTTACTTTAGTTAAAAATATGAAACTCTTATTGGACTCCTTCAAGGAGCATGTTACATGACCTATTGAGAAAACAAAATAGGATGCATAAGAGAAATTGAATGAGAATAGGCTATTGATCCTTCATGACAAGTGTGCCTTGGTGCATGCCAATGTAGAAAAGAGCCTTGAATCTGTAAAGGCTTATGAATCTGAAGCTAATTCTATGTTTTCCTATTGCATAAGGTGGCCTAATACCACTCAAAGAATAAAAGATCTCATGGACTCCATTGAGTCCCAGTTGACCACTATCTCCAGTACCTACAATGTTTCCATGGACAAAGACAAATCAACTTGGAATGCTATTTTTGCGCATAGAGAAATTTTTTTCATGCTACAAAAGCAGAAGGAAGGAATAATAAAAAAAATTGGCTTGCTTGGTGACAATGTAAGGATGGAGTATGCTCTAGTAGCCAATGCTTTGGATAATGCTGAAAATTTGGATAAGATCAATCTGACCATGGACACTTTGGATGAAGCTGAAGAAATTTTTATTGCTTTAGAATCTTTGGACAAAATGCTGATATCTACTAAGTAGAGTTGGGAGAATGGTAAAGCGGCTTGGCAAGGCATTCTTAGGGAACTTCAAAGTGCTCCCTCCTCTGGGTAATTTTTTTCTATTTTTACATTGCTTGAGATAAAATACTCAAGGGGAATTCAGTAATTTGATTGTATTGTTGTACATTCCAGACCCTATGTACATATTTTCATGCTTTTTGATCGACCTTTGTCCTTGATGTCAAAGTGGGGGAGTGGAAAGAGAAATAAAATATAGAAGTATGTAAAGTCTTTTTGGCACATGTTTCCATCAATGAAAAAGGGGGAGATTGTTGGAAGAATGAAGAAGATCACATCCCCTAATATAGTTTTTTTGTTGTCATTGATGTCACCATGAAGTATGAGTTGCAATTGCAAGATTCAAAGTCATATTAATCTGGTATTTTGAACTGGTAATGCAAGATCATCCTTTGGTATTTTGCTCCAGATTCCCTCATTGGTAATTGTTGCTACCTCAGATTTTGGAAAATGGTCTATGATTGATAAAATCATGAATGGACGGGATTTCATGCATATAGATGCTCGTGGCTATCATCAATATCATTTTGTTGATTACATTTTTTCTATTAGGTCTATTGCTGGCTGACCTAATAAGCGGTCGAAGATGAAATGGATTAACTTTTTTTGTGTAATCCATGCCGACATGTTGTCGCGTGCCACATGGTTGAATTTTTTTTGAGGAAGTTTTGTGAAGCCAACCTGATTGTTACTTATGGAAAATTAGATATATATACAAGATATTTTTGAAGATATGTGTAGAGGAGAGAAAGTATGCGAATGTTAGTAGACTATGTGTGGAAGCGAAAAGAGTGAAGAGTGATCTTCTGGCAATGCGAATTTCTTGAGCTACAAAGGAACTGAATCTTCACTTGTGGTGTAATTTCATCAGTTCAATTCTGGCGGTTAGCCATTTTGTTACTTCATTTCTATAGGCAGCGAGCCTCCCATTTTTGGACAGTGAGTCCTGATAGTGAGCCACCCTTGTGTAATATATTATAACTGGTTATACTATATTGTGAGTTAATCCTCATCATGGTTTTTCCCATTCTAGGTTTTCCACATAAAAATATTGGTGTTTCTGTGTCATGTGCTTCATGTTGAGTTAATGATTCTGCTTGTCTTAATTTTCATATGCTTTGGATTAAATGGATGGTGTTTGTTTAGTAAGTTTAAGAATATACTGAATAACCCCCCCTCTCAGTATATTAGATATTTAACTCTCATATTGTGATTATCAATAATGGTTGTTCATGTGCATGAATGCATTCAATTAACTTGTAATATGGAGGATAGATTAAGTTCAGTTACTAGTTTTGAGTAGTTTTGAGTTAGTTTCAATAATTATCTTCTATCAATAGTTTAGCTATAGATTATGCTATAGACACCCATAGCCATTAGTGTTAGTTTACTTCTTTCACTATTATGTGTTTCTGTGATTTTCTAGCAAGTAGAATACATTTAATAGAATAACCTAGGTGACCTCAGGTCTTTTAAAGCACATATATTGCTAGCACCATCACAGGTTTACAAGCCCTAGTTGAAAATTTTATGAAGTCTTTCCAATGTTGAGTGGACTATTCAGCTAGTCATTCCTTTTAATTTTGTGGTTTCTACCAAGTTTACAAAACACTAGTTTAGACTCTACATTTTTGGTGCCATTGTCGGGGATGGTGCTACTTTCATAGACTTGTTTCCAAGATTTCATAGTTTACATTTTATTTTCAACATTATTACTATTAGGTTTTATCCTATCAAAATACCAAAAATTTACACTAACATTGTGCAAGACTGCTATTAGACAAAGCCATATTTATTGTATGCGGAGGTAGATAGTCTCTTTAGGTAGATTCCTCCCCTCTACGTGCCAAGAAGTGATAAAAGATATTGGTGACTCCAGTCTTCAGAGTGAGGGTATTAATGAAGAAAAACTTCCCTTTCACCAACATCTAGCACACCAAAAGAGGGGACTTACTGAACCATGGGTGATGCACCAGGAGATGATCCAAAATATGTAACCTTTGAGTTTCCAATCACCCACCAAGAAAGGGATACTGTGATGAAGAATATCCCCCCTTCAACATTACCGATATTTTATGGGTTGGTGACAGAAGATCTAGACACATTTATGTTTTAATTTGATGTCCTATGTAGGAGGTATGACTATACCTTTGATGCTCATAGGCTCAAGCTCTTCTTCGCCACTCTAAAAGATGCAACCCTGAGATGGTTTATGGGGTTAGGCAATGATGTTATTCCAGATTGGATACCATGGAAACACTGTTCTTGGAAAATTACCAAGACTATTGTAGAGGACTTGATAAGAGGAGAGATGAAATTTTTAGAATGTCACAAAAGGAGGATGAGCCACTAGAGGACTATGTGGAGAGATTTAACTTTTCTTTGAAGAAAAACCCATAGAACAAGCTATTTGAAGAATCCCTCAAGTTGGTATTCTTGAGGGGAGTTAATGAGGACTGTATGGATGCTCTCAATCTTATTGGGCAAGGGGATATCTCTCAGATACCATTTGAAGAAATCTACAGGGTCTACAAAAATTACTCCAAGACCTCCACTAAGAAGCCAAGAGGAGAGAGGACATCAACCATTGGAAAATCATCTATTGGGGTTTCAAAGGTAGAGTTAAGTAATCTGTTGTCCAAATTGAAGGAGGACATTATCAGTCACCTAGCAACTCAGTTGGACACTCTCCATATAAAGAGGAAGAAAGAAGAGGCTGAAGCAATGCTCACTAAATACTACCCCAATTGTAGACAAAGGAAAGCAAACTATAAATGCAAGAAGGTGGCTAGTATTCAATAAGACAAAACAAAGAAATTTGATTTTCAACCACTTGAAGGAGAGTATGGAAAACTATTTTAAATATCTCAACAAAGGCCATAACAAAAAAGACAAGGTATGCAACAAGACCCACTTACTTTCAATTTCTCTTTTCTAATTGGAAATCAAAAAATTTCTGCTTGGAATTCTCAACCCTAGCCAAATAACCAAAATCAATGGAAAAAACCTCAATAATGGAAACAACATCAGCAAATTAGTGTAAATGTAGAATAAATGGGAATCTACATAGATAGATGGTTAAATCTAATCTAACAAATATTAATCTAAATAAAACAACTAAGAATGAGTAAAAATGAACAAAACAATTAAAACTATTACTAGAATAGTCTCACCGAATATGCATCCACTTCTTTGAATTATTTTGATTGTCCTTCTCCATTTTGCTATCTCAGTATTCTTGCCCTCAGATTTTTAGTATTGATGCAAGCATAACCTGGATGTATTGTCTAAGCAAAATATCGAAGATAATAGGTTATTCTCAAAGGTACTGATTTCGGGAGGAGGAATAATGATAATGATTGGTCAATTTATAGATTTTAGGTTTTCGAACGATCGGCTCAGATTCGAAAGAGAGATCAATGATCGAGATTGATGAATTCCATGCGATGTGAGTTCTGTGTTAGTTAGAACGCGAGTTAGGAAATTCTCCAGGATAAAGATTAAATTAGAACAATAACTTAATATTGTGTCAAGACTATTCAAAAATAGAAAGAACACGAGTTCCAGATTAAATAAACAATTTAATCTTCAGTTGAGAGTCTTCGAAAATATAAGAAATAGACTTTGAATAAAAAAAGACAAAGTTAGAACTCAAAGAATAATCCATTTGAATGCATACATGAATTAATTAATTAAATAAAGATATTTAATTAATAAACACATTCATGCATATGAGTTAGAACTAGTTAATTGACTGGTTGTGATAGAGAGTCCTCGCAAAGACGATCAGATATTGAATCCGAAGATAACTGATGGATTTAAATAGATCTTGAGTCAGAAAGTGAGTGAATGATTAGATAACTGGATGACAAAAGAATGTGATAGAAACAATTAATTATGAATTAAATGTTAATTTAATTCAACATTTGAAATTGAAATGAATGAATTAAATAAATAATGTAATTTATTTAATTGACTATTGAAAAGGATTAATTGAATAATTAAATAATAAATATTTAATTATAGTTGAAATATGACAAAGGGGTAATTAAATAATAGATTATTTAATTAAGAAAGGAGAATTAATTAGTTATTGACATAATTAAATAAATATGATTTATTTAATTAATCTAGTTGAATAAAGGGCCATAATGAATTAATTAAATAATTAAAAGGTTATTTAATTAATAGAGGAAATATGTGCTTAGAAAGGTAATTAAATAATAAAAATTATTTAATCATGACCATGGGCATTAGAAAATTATGTCGAAAGAGGTACTCACAGGCCTAGACCAATTTTCGATGTCTATAGTTTGCCCCTCTTTGATACAATGTCGTTTCAACGTTGTGTCAAAGAAATTGAAAAAAAGATATGCCCTAATGAAAGTAGGGTGAGGAGGTATTGGTATGCCCCCTTGAGAGGACATGCGGGTTCAAAGAACAAGAGTGTGCTCTCGAAATGGATAAGAAAACTAGAAGATGAAGGATAAAAATGATAGAGGAACATAGATAGCGGTGGTGAAGATGCAGAAAAGAAGAAATATTAGTGTGGATAATTCAAAATGTTAGTAAGAAAAAAGAAAGGTGGTTGATTGAAAAACTTATGATCTTCGATATTTTTCCATATATGCTAAGCTTGTATTTTTATCATCATTGGGTGGGACTGACACAAATGGATAGTACACACCATGATATGAGATAGACCATAGTGTACAAAGTCATCCATTTGCAAAAAATAGACAGTTGTAGACAAGGAGTGTCTTAACTCATACTAAGGACAAAATTTCCCCAGTCGTTTTGTCGAGACAAACCACATACAACAAACAAATAAAAGATAGGTCATGAGATGTCATTCCTCCTCTAAATCCTTCATAGGACATCCTTGAGGAAACTAGTAACATGACTCAAAATACAAAGTTAAAAAGATAGTTGACAGACAATAGCCAAAAAAAAAGAGTCCTGAGACATCCTTGCTTCTCTAAATCCTTCAAGGGACATCCTTGAGAAAGCTAGTAACTGGACTTATTCACAAATCGATAGAAAGATAAGACAAAATAAGATATAAAGTCATAAAGCCAAATAAAAGTATTCGCCAAAACTTGATCTTGTGGGATTGTTTGATGTTTGATGTTTGACATTTTGTAATGTGAGGGATGAAACATACCGCATAAGACGTTGAGTCTGGTTTCGACTTGGTGACTATCTGTGTAAGGCATGAAAAATCCTAGTTTTAGAAAGACATGTGCTGTATAAGACGTTGGAGTCTAATGACGTTGATGTGACAAGTTACATGAGGCTATGACAATTTGACGATGTCCGTTGACAAGAAAGACATACCTTGCTTAAGACATAGGTTGATCACTTTGACAATGTGTTTGATATTGACTTGATGACTTTGAGATGTTTTCCTTGTTGATGCATGACTTGTTTTGATTTCTTGACTAATTTGAGTGTGTGTGTTGACAGTGTATGACTTGAGATGATATACCCTAAAGGACTAACCTAATGCGGCCTCGGGGGCTCATCGATTGATTAGCCTTGCCTACGTGGTACACGCAGAGACCTCGTAGTTCGACCCAACTTTAACTGGCATAACTGACTTAAGATATGTACTTAAGTTGATGATATGCAATGTATGTGATAATGAATTTGATAAACCCTATTGGATTGACCTAGTGCGGTCTCGGGGGCTCATCGATTGATTAGCCTTTCCTACATTGTACACATAGAGACCTCATAGTTCGACATGACCAATGAATTTGAATGTATAAAGAGTCATGATTTTAATGTGTGTGATACATGAGAAACCTAGATAGTCATACCTAATACCTCAGGGGCACATCGACTGATGGCCTTTCCTATGTCTAGTTGTAGAGGCAACGTAGTTCGACTATGTCTACGACTGACTTAACATGACTGACCTGACTGTATTTTTGGGATTTTCTAACATTTTTTTTTTTGTCTTTTTGAAGTTTTTCTACTATTTTTGAATTTTTTTAGGATATTTCTGATGTTTTTGGATTTTTTCAAGACATTTTCCGATGTTGGGTTGCTATGTACAAGGTCCACATGACATAGAATGAGGATTTTCCCCCAGTCGAGAATAAGACATACAAGATGGAATGGGGAGACAGAGTGTACTTGATGTCAATCATTCCAAGCAATGGATAAGACAACCATTTATTATGAGGGATGGTGAAAAATTCTAATTGGAATGATGGTAGACAAAGGAGTGAGTTTGACTACACATGGCGCCTATTTGCCAGGTTTTCACCATGGTACTTATCCACAGCGCCACCAAAATGGTTTTCAATATTGGATGGATTATTTCTCTTTACTATTTTGTTGATTTTCCAATTTTTTTTTTGGTGTTACAAAGACGCCTATTTGCCAGGTTTTCATCAAGGTAACCATTTTTTTGTTTTTCCATTTTTTTTGGCTTTTTTTGATTAAGACAAAGACTCTCAAAAGCTATGCATAGAACCTCTTCAGATGAAGGCTATTGATTGGTGACAAAAGTGGTTCTCCTTCAGGGGTAGAGAGTTGGTACGCTCCTGATCCAAAAGCTTCTGTGACTATATAGGGCCCTAACCAGTAAATTTCAAACTTACCTGGCTTTTCTCGTTCAACTTGATTCTTGGGATTCTCCATTAAAACCAAGTCACCAATGTCAAAGTGTCTATTTAGAACTTTCCTATTATAGCTACGACGAAGATGATTATGATATGCTTGCAAATGGTCTAGTTCTTTTTGTCTTCGTTCATCTAGTAATTCTAACTCTTCTAATCTGGATACATGGTATTCTTCATCGTCAATATGACCTTTCAAGGATACCCTCAGAGAAGGAATTTCAACCTCAATAGGTAAGATAGCTTCAGATCCGAATACTAGGGAGTATGGAGTGGTGCTAGTGGGAGTATAGATGCTTGTGTGGTAAGTCCATAAGGTAGGATTAAGTTGTAGATGCCAATCACAGCCAACGTCATTGACAGTCTTTTTTAGGATTCTAGCAATAGTTTTATTAGATGCCTCGATTTGGCCATTACCTTGTGGGTAATACGAAGTGGAAAAATGATGTTTGATATGGAATTCTTCACATAGATGGCATACTTCTTGGTTTTTGAATGGGTGGCCATTTTCTATGATAATGGATTGGGGTACACCATACCGAAAAATGATATAGTTTAGGATAAACTTGGATATCTGCATGCCAGTGATGTAGGTCATGGGAATAGCTTCAATCCATTTAGTGAAGTATTTGGTGGCGGTTATGATGAATTTATGGCCATTGGATGATGCAGGGTGTATCTTACCTATGAGGTCAAGTCCCCATTGGGCAAAGGGCCATGGTGATGTAATCGGATGAAGCTCTTATGCTAGTGCTCTTATCAAATCTCTGTGTATCTGACACTATCTACATTTCTTTACAAAGATATATGAGTCTTTTTCCATTGTAGGCCAATAATAACCTAATCTCATAATCTTATGGGCTAAAGTAGGACCACTCGAATGGGATCCACATATACCCTCGTGCACTAATCGCAAGGTTGCTTGTGCTTCTTCAACATCAAGAAATATCATTAGGGCATTATCTAAGGTATGTCCATACAGGGTTTCTCCGATGATGGTGTATTTAGCTGACTTACGGATAAAGGTTTTGCATTGGTTGTTTGACAGGTCTAATGGTAAGGTTTGGTCATTTAGATAGTAAAATATGTCTTTGTACCAAGGGGAAGTAGGACCAACAATCATACACACCATCATAGAATCGGGGACATCATAGGCAGAGACCAACAACTGTTCAACCAAAAACTCAAACTTAGGCATGTTGCTTAGAATATCCAATAAGGAACCCATGGTTGCCATAGCATCTATTGCCCTATTTTGAATACGTGGTATTTGTTGAAAAGTGATTTCATCAAAGTACTGCTTGAAACTATCGGCCATGTGCTTATAGGGGGCAAGTTTCGCATCCTTAGTCTCATAATCATCATTTACTTGCCGTATTACTAGCTGAGAATCACCAAAAACATGTAGACTCTTAATCTTCCACTGGGCTGCCATTCTTAGTCCTATCACTAAGGCTTCATACTCCGCTATGTTGTTGGTGCAAGGGAAAGCAATCCTGAATGATTTAGGAATAGTATCACCTTGAGGTGTAACAAATAGGATACCCGCTCCTGAACCACGGTTAGTATGTGACCCATCAAAGTATAATTTCCATTCGGTTCTAGTGTCAACTTTGAAGATAAATTCATCAAGAAAATCTGCCACTAAAGGATGGTCTTCCTTCATGGGTGCATCCACTAACTGATCTATAGTCACTTGTCCTTTTATAGCCTTCCTCTCCACATATTGGATGTCATATTCACTAAGTATCATAACCCATTTAGCCAATCGGCCTGTTAATGCTGCTTTACTTAGGAGATATTTGAGGGGATCAATCTTTGCGACCAACATTGTTTGGCGATTTAGCATATAGTGCCAAAGTTTTTGAGTAGCAAAGACTACCGCAAGACAGGCACATTCTATGTTAGTGTAATTTAATTCATATCCCACCAAGGTATGATTGATGTAGTACACTGCTCTTTCATGACCTTGATCATCATTTTGTGTGAGAAGAGCTCCTAATGTCGACTGAGTTGCTGAAATGTATAGTATCAACGGTTTTCCATCTGTAGGTGGCATTAAGACTAGTGGAGTGAGGAGATAATCCTTGATTTGTTGGAAAGTCTCCTAAAATTTAGGTGTCCATACAAATGGTACTCCTTTCTTGAGTAAATGTTGAAATGGGAGTTTTTTATCTGCCAGTTGCACAATGAAACACCTGATAGACTGTAATCTTCCCTGTAGTGTTCTTAGTTGACCAATGCTGACTGGAGGAGGCATTTCTACAATAGCTTTTACCTTCTCTGGATCTACTTCAATTCCTCTTCTAGAAATGATATACCCTAGAAGTTTCCCTGATTTCACTCCAAAGACACATTTCTTTGGATTTAGCCTGACATTGTAATTCTCTAGCCTCTGGAATATCTTGTCTAGAACTTTCAAATGATCTGCCCTTGTTACTGATTTAGCTATAATTTCATCGACATAATCTTCCATGAGACTATGTCAAAGTCATGGAAAATAGTAGTCATTGCTCGTTGATAGGTAGCTCCTGCGTTCTTAAGCCCAAAAGGCATAAAATTCCAACAATATGTTCCCCATGGACACATGAAAGTTTTCTTGTGTTGGTCTTCAACTATGATTTTTATTTGGTTATATCTAGAGAAACCATCCATGAGGGATAACATCTCATATCCTGTTGTAAGATCTACTATCATGTCTATGTTCAGAAAGGGAAGTCATCCTTAGGACATGCCTTATTGATGTCTCTAAAGTCTGTACAAATGCAGATGCCCCCAATTAGTTTAGTCACTGGTACAAGATTTGAAATCCAGCTGGCATAGTCTATGGTTCTTATGAATCTGACATCCAATAGTTTCTTAAGTTCTGCTTTGACCAGTAGGGCCATCTGTGGATGAATTTTCCTTAACTTCTATTTGACTGGCTTAATACTTGGCTGTAATGGTAGATGGTGCAATATTAGGTCTAGATCCAGCCCAGGCATGTCTGCATATGACCATGCAAAGTTTATCTGTCTCTTTGCGAACAAGTCCCGAAACTCAGGTTGTTCTGTTTCTATCAATGATGCCGCAAAATATACTATCCGAGGGTTTTCTTCTGTATTTATGTTGACTTCAACATAATCTTCTACTAGCATTGGTGAATTTTCCTGTTCAACTGGGAGAATGTTTAAACCTCCATCCTTGGGTGCCTCAAAGAGGTTTTCACCCTCGGATGCATCCTTTATTTTTATTGTTTCTTTGTCCAAAGGCACCTTTCAATTTTCACCTAGGGACTTGTCATTTTTCTCATTTTCATAATTTTTATTTTTATTCTCACTTTTGTGACTAGAGGCATAAAAAAACTCCCCATAATATGCTTTGTCATCCAAGTCTATGGTAAAACCAGCTTTATGATCTCCTATAGGTATACCTTCTTGAATGCCCATGAACTCAGCTAGTGCTTCATCATTCTCGAATACATCTAAGATGGGTGTACCTTGTTGATCCAAGTTGATAAGTTGGGGATATATGAAAGGCATGTAATCATCAGAGTTATCAAATGTGGCAATTGACAAGGTGAATACGGAGTGATTGACATGGTCACAAAATTTTTGGACTAACTCCTTCTTGTTCTTTTTCCTATGGGTAGGTAAACTCTGATGTGGGACTATTGTAATGAATAGGTTGTTAGAAGATGGTTCGTTAGGTGCCCAAGATGCATGATCAAGGGTTTCCCAATAATAGTGCTCAAGCCATTCTCATTTGGTCAAGGACTTCTCATTTGGTCCAATTCTCCAACTAGATTATCTAGGTTCATGGTACTGGTAGAGGAAAGGGAATCCCATTCATAGTCACTTGAGGCAGGAGATTCATCGTAAACCAGGGGAAGTGGTTCGTGAGATATCTCGATGTCTACATAAGCACTCACTTCCTCTTGAAATGATGATGAAGTACTAGGAAAACCAATTCTAAGTGGTTGAAACCCTAGCCCTAGGTATTTCGGTCGTGGTGAGACAATGATTGGTTCCGTCCTTCCATTTTGATGTAGTCCTAACCCAGTATGTCCATCATAGCCTTTTCTTTGCATTATCTTAAAGCATTTTCCATATTGATCCTTAGCTACTTGACTAGATGGTGAGGGGTATTCATTGTCTTCCTGGTACAACCATGAGGTAATATCACCTTGGTCCACAACTTATTCTCTTAACTCTCCCCATTTGGTCAATGTCATTGTAGGGGGAACATGAAATGTGACTACTGACTATCTTCTATCTGCCATGGGTAAGCCATATGCCTTAGGTGGAACCAGCTGACTGACACAATAGGATGCCTTTATGTGATATTCTCCACAACCCTTGTCTTGGATCTTGACCTTAGGAGTGGATGATGGTGGTTTGAATGAAATGGAATTGGTAAGATGTGATGGATCAACGTATAGGGATAAAGTGGATGATGAAGCTTCTTGATTAACTGGTACCTGTCATTGTGGAATTTCCCTTAGGCTTGTACAATATTGAAAAGGATCTGGATCACCATCAATCATGATCTCAGTGCCATTATACGAGAATTTAAGACATTGGTGATATGTGGAAGGTACAGATTTCATTGCGTGTATCCAAGGTCTACCTAACAATAGGTTATATGGAAGGGTGAGATCCAAGACTTGGAAGTTGGTGTTCATAACTGCTGGGCCAATTCAGATAGGGAGTGTGACAACTCCTTTGGATGATCTTTCCTCATCATCGTAAGCCTTGATGACTATACTCTTAGAGGTGTCTACGAATGCTTCTGAGAATCCTAATGCCTTAACCAATTTTAGGGTACATAGGTTCAAACTTGCTCCTTCATCTACCAAGACTCATGTGAATTTGGTTTGATGGACTAGGACTTCAAGATGTAATGGGTCATTATGATCGGTCTTTTCTATTGAGTAAACCTATTGGGAAAATGTGGCATGATGGGAGTTGGTTAAATTTCCCACCATTTCGTCAAAATGATCGACATCTAATTCTTTAGGAATAGCTGTGCTTTGTAAATATTTGTCGAGAATGGCTTGATGATTAGGTGATAAAGTCAATAGTTCCAAAATGGATATCTGTGCTGGGGTTTTGCTTAGTTGATCAATGTGATTGTACTTAGACTTGGAAGACTGTGTAGGTGGCTCAGAAGGACCTGGAAGAGTTATCTTAATTCTGCGTGTGTTTACAACACATTCAGGATGCTTCTTAATGGTGATGGTATGGAAATTTTCATTTGCAGCTCGGAGGTGGTTTATGATCGTACCTTTTCCATAGTCATACTTGGTCTTTGCATAATTAGCTGATGGAGTATTCTTGGTTCCCGAACTGGAGGCTTTTCCTTTCGTGTGGTCATGTAATGGGTCTGTGAAGACCTTATGATCATTGTTCTTGGTATGTTTCTTCCCATTGACCTCTATGGTTTTGTCTTCAACAAAGTCTTGTATGATATTCTTCAGTTGTCGACATTGTTGTAGGTTTTTTCCTTTTGTTCGATGGTATTCACAATAGGAATTATCATCCCACCATGAAGGTTTAAACTATCTAGGATCATATTCTCTTGGTTCTAACAGTTTTATGAGATCATGTTTAATCAACTCTTTGAAAATTATCTCGATTGGCTACCCCAAAGGGGTAAATTCATGTTTAGGAAATCTCCTTTGTGGTCGTTGTTGCTGTGAATTTTGGACAAATTTTTTTGTTTGATCTGGATTACTCGTCATGTCTTGATTGGGGTTGTAACCTATAAGTGTGATGACTAGTCCCACATGTATGATCTTAGCATCAACAATGTCGTCATTTGTAACATTTTTGTTTCTAGACCAGAACTTGTTTCTATCGTTGGGTGCATTTTGATTTTGAACAACTGGGTTTCTACTTGGTACTTTTATTTCTCCTTTGTCATTAAGGCCTTTTTAAAGGATGATTCCCTTTTGTACCAAGTCTAGGAATGATGTACGATAATGTACCTTTAAGTCACCTCTCAGTTTTGGATTGATATTTTCAAGGAATATCGCAACCTTTTGTTTTTCTAGTATTTCAACTGGACATCTGCTAGCTAGAATTCTCCATCTTTGGAAGAAAGTGGTGAAACTTTCACCGTCTTCTTGTGTTGTGTGGCACAAGGTAGCTATTGTTACTTCATTGTCTAAGTTAAAGGAAAAATGTTCGACAAAATTCTCAACTAATTCACCCCAGGATTGTATGCCATATGGTAATTTAGAGAACCATTCTAGTGCTATCTCGACAAGGGTTCACATAAATAGTCTCATCAAGTATGTGGGGTCATATGATATGTCCATGCATGTTGTAGAGAATTCTCTAATGTGTTCTGAAGGATTCTTCCTCCCATTATACTTAGGAAGATTTGGTATGATGTATCCATGTGGGAAGGGTGTCATGTAGAGCACTTTGTCAAAAGGACATGGACATAGATCTTGCACTGAGATAGTTTATTTTCCTAAGATAGACATGTTGTCCATCTGTTGTTGAAGAATTTGTATTTGGTTTTGGAGAACATCTACTTGTGTCAAGGACATGTTGTTTGCATTGTTTGGATCAATGTAGGTGTTCAAAAATGCTGTGTTCTGTGACGGGTTGTGATTTGGCGAGGGAATATATCCTGTTAGAATGTTCTGATTCGATGTAGGAATATTTCCTGTCAGAATGTTCTTGTTAACCCCTATTTTTGGAATGGCTGTATTGGGTATAGTTGTGTTTGTTCCAATTTTTGGGTCTCTTACCAATAGTGTTTGTGCCAAAGGGGTTTGATGAAGATGCCCCCGTAGTGAATTGTAAACCTTGTGTTATGTTGAATGGGATTGTGTTTACAATTGATGATTTTTGAGTTGGTATTGTTGCGGTGATTTGGGGAATAGAAACACTTGATGTCACAGTTTGTGTTGGTTGAGTAGATGTTGTTTTCAAGGTTTGAACATCAAATCCTGGTGGTAGTGTGGCACCTTCTACTAGAAACTTTGCTAGATATCGTTGGGCATCATTTTCCATACATTCATCCATAAAGGATGCAAATTCAGGATCTTGTACTGCAACATCAATGTCTTCAATAAAAAATTGACCATGTGCGTCTCTAGTGACGTGTTTTTCAAGAAAAGTTTTGTGTGGTCCTTTTTTCCCTGATGGTTGACTTCTGAAGGGATTGAAAAATTCATTAGGGTCCGACATTGTTCTATGGTTCTTTTGAGACCTTGTTTCAACCATGAAAAGTTGCTCAAAATGGGGTAATGCAGACTATGTCTAAAAACTAATATGTCCTATTTTTATGTTTTTTGGATTTTTTGAAAATAAAGGATGTTGCTAAAGATTTCTAAAATGATGTATGCTAGGACAAACAATATGCAAAATCTTGAGTAGACTATGATGGTAAATGATTCTAAGATGGGTATAACCTACCACCTATAGAATAAATCCAGGCAATGATTTGAGTTGACCAAGGAACCTGATTGTAGGACAAAGACAGTTGACAAGGTGAATTTCCCAAACTAGATTGTTGAGCTGGAAAGATTCACAAATAGGATAATAGTGACTAGGTTCAATGATAGTGACAAATCGGAGCATGAATGTATACAATGACGAGGAAAGTTATTCTATTCTATGATATGCAATTTCCTAGGAAGTGTCTAAATGCTTGTAACCTAGGATGACTATGACTAGGATGTATATGACACCAAATAATGCAAGGTTTTTGAGCAATTTTTTTCCAGTTTCTATCCTAGGTTGATCTTTAAAAACAAAAGTGAAAAAGACAGTTATGCTTTTGGACTCAGTTTGCAATTTTCTAAATTTTTTGTTGACAGTCAAATATGGTTCACCTATCAAATGCATTGATATTTTTGACAGATGCGGTTTAAGTTGAACATGCGGTGATTTGACTAAAATAGGTTTCAAATGTATGGTAGATGCAGTTTACTGTATGGAAGATGTGACTCAGTTTATCAGATGCGACTCGAAATATGGACTTTGTGAATCTAAAACTATTGACAGACACTTGTGGCTTTTTGTTTGACAGTTACGGCTCACAAATACACATGCGACTCACAAAAAATAGTTGCGGCTCAGAAACTAGACTGTGAAAACTAACAACTGTTGATAGACACATGTGGCGTTTAGCTTAACAGTTACGACTCTCTAAGATAGATGCAGTTCTAGAAACGACAGTTGCGACTTTGTTTGATAGTTGTGGTTTTCTAAAGATGATGTTTCAACTGACTTCATTTGATGATCAATTTTTTTGATGAATACAACAAAGAAAAGCACATAATACAATGTGTTTTCAGTTTGTAGTGATGGATCTATTAAAATCAGAGAACAGTTACACCCTAGGCTGTGTTGGACAATATTTACTAAGTTCTTACTTGGATAAATCCAGCTATGCATATTCAAGGCGAATGACTAGTAGCTTGACCCCACTGGCTCCCCTCCATGACACTCACTTATATGGGGCAGCCAAGCTACTCTACCCATGAAACTCCCACGGCATACATCTCATCTCCACACATGAACCGTAAATATGTAAGACGGCTTCACAGGTCCAAACTTGCTGCACCAACAAATAGAAAGGATTTTGGCAAAAATACAACATGGCTTTTAGTAAGGGCATTTCGTTCATGGGGCACCATCCAGTATGATGAGAGACCATTTCTGCCCTTCTCGTCAGAATAGTGAGCGTGATTTCTAGGGTTTCCCCCAAAAATCAACTTTTATATACCGGGTGGAAGTCGCTAGCTAAAGCGTGTCACCTGTCTGAGTTGTCTTGGGGTGAGTACTTTTTCCCACCAAGACAGGCCCAAGCTCTAGAGTTAGTAACCGTTTCTCTTACACCCAGGATCACATGAATGTGTAAGGGGAGAGGATACTTCGATATACCAAATTATGGGGTTCTAAACTAACATGAATAGACACGAAAAAAACTAGTTAATTTTAAACCCAAATGATAATTTTTTTAACTACCAAACAAAAATCTTTTAAAATAAACTAAACAAATCAATGTCTTCATAAGGTCCTGCATGCAAATGATTAGTAGTTTCCTTTGTGTCTTCGACTTTCGTCCTGCATAAAAGAAGATGTTTTTTGGTTTTTATTTTGGTCTTCTATGCTTCATCCTACAAAAACTAAGTTATCCCCCTAAACACAACTGCAAACAAAACATTACGAAAACAAAACAAGAAAAAAACTAAAAATCAAATCGCGAAAATACGAAAGTTAAGAAAAAAATGAAAATAAATTTTACCAGGTAGATGCGGCTTTTAAACTTACAGATGCAGTGAGATGTTGACATTCAGATGCGGTGTGGTGTTGAAAGTCAGATGCGGTGCGATGTTGATAGTCAGATGCGGTACAGAATGTCGCAGATGTGGTTTGTGTTGTCAGATGCGGCTCACGAGATTAGATGCATCATTTATTTAATCAATTATGGTTTGTTGTACAATTCCTACAAAACAAAAAATGGAAAGATGAAAAGATGTCACAAAATTTGAAGCGTGATTCACGTCGGGTTCACCAAATATGATCTAGAATAAATGGGAATCTACACAGATAGATGGTTAAATCTAATCTAACAAACATTAATCTAAATCAAACAACTAAGAACGAGTAAAAATTTACAAAACAATTAAAACTATTACTAGAACAGTCTCACCGAATATGCGTCCACTTCTTCGAATTATCTTGATTGTCCTTCTCCATTTTGCTGTCTTAGTATTCTTGCCCTCAGATTTTCAGTATTGATGCAAGCATAACCTGGATGTATTGTCTAAGCAAAATATCAAAGATAATAGGTTCTTCTCAAAGGTATTGATTTTGGGAGGAGGAATAATGATAATGACAAGTCAATTTATAGATTTTGTGTTTTTGAACGATCGACTCAGATTCAAAAGATAGATCAACGATCGAGATTGATGAATGCCATGCGATGTGAGTTCTATGTCAGTTAGAATGTGAGTTAGGAAATTCTGCAAGATAAAGATTAAATTAGAACAATAACTTAATATTGTGTCAAGACTGTTCAAAAATAGAAGAACACGAGTTCCAGATTAAATAAAAAAATTAATCTTCAGTTGAGAGTCTTCAAAAATTGAAGAAATAGACTTTGAATGCAAAAGACTAAGTTAGAACTCGAAGAATAATCCATTTGAATGCATACATGAATTAATTAATTAATTAAATATATTTAATTAACAAAAAAATTCATGCATATGAGTTAGAACTAGTTAACTAACTAGTTGTGACAGAGAGTCCTCGTAGAGACGATCAGATATCGAATCCAGAGATAACTGACAAATTTAAATAGATATTGAGTCAGAAGGTGAGTGAATGATTAGATAACTGGACGACAAAATAATGTGATAGAAACAATTAATTATGAATTAAATGTTAATTTAATTCAACATTCGAAATTGAAATGAATGAATTGAATAAATAATGTAATTTATTTAATTGACTGTTGAAAAGGATTAATTGAATAATTAAATAATAAATATTTAATTATAGTTGAAATATGACAAAGGGGTAATTAAATAATAAATTATTTAATTAAGAAAGAATAATTAATTAGTTAGCGATATAATTAAATAAATATGATTTATTTAATTAATCAAGTTGAATAAAGGGCCATAATGAATTAATTAAATAATTAAAAGGTTATTTAATTAATAAAGGAAATATGTGTTTAGAAAGGTAATTAAATAATAAACATTATTTAATCATGACCATGGACATTATAAAATTATGTCAAAAGTGGTACTTACAGGCCTAGACCAATTTTCGGTGTCTACAATTGGAACCAAAACCAACTAAATGCTTGGCCACAACAAAATTTCCAATGTTCTAATTATAATCCTCAATGGCCAACACATCAGAACTAGTGGCAACCACAATGGAAAAAAGGTCAGTAGTAGCAACAACAAAACATGAATTATTAGTAGCCTATGCTTCCTCCTTTACCACAACAACATTCCATTATTCCTAATCCATAAAATCCTACACCTCAACCACCAAGACCACCACAATTAACTAACCAACCTACACCTAACCCTAAAAACATGTCTGTACAAGAAGATTATACTAATGAGGCTATACATTACCCAACCTATGGGGTAGAGGTGAGTGATTTCCACCTTAGGTCAGGGAAACAACTAGCTAGAGCTTCATCCCCTCAAATCATTGAGATGGAGGATATGGAACCTGTAATTGAAGCTTTAAAAATATCACTTCTAGAACCTGAGTCAAATTAGGTACACTAGACTACCTCAAGCCCAAATCCTCCTTTCCCTGAATGCTTAGCCATTCAAAAACATCATACTCAAGCTAAGGTAAACCTACTGGGTCAACTTAAAGATGTTAATATCAAGATCCCATCATGCAAGCTATTAAGGAAATTCCAATCTATACTAAAGAAGTCAGGGACCTATGTCTCAAGAAACTAGGGAGAAGAAAGAAGGACCCTCAGATAGTTCATGTCCTAGGGAACCTTACTAATATCATTCTAGGGAACATCACTATCCCTAAATACACAGACCCTAGTAGTCCAGTAGTGGATGTTAAGATTAATGGGACCGTTATCAAGAACACCTTGATAGACTTAGGGGAAAAAATCAATGTCACAACTAAAGAAACAATGCAATTACTTCAGTTAGCCAACCTTAGACCTACACCAACTATTTTACAATTGGTTGATAGGTCAACAATCAAGCCTAAAGGAATCATTGAGTATTTAGTTATTGTATTAGATTCTTGGGAGTATTCTACTGATTTCATAGTTTTGTAGCCAAAGGTCAACCTTGCAGGATATCCACTCATTCTAGGAAAGCCATGGTTAGCTATAATTGATGCATTCATAGGTTGTAGGTCTAGAAATATGATAATATCTACCATGATTGTGACCAAGAAATTGGTACTTTATCATCCAGACTGACCTTATCCTGATCTTGAACAAACTATTTGGCCTACTTTAGATGAGGAAGACCACTATTCCCTATAGACTTTGATGATAATAGAACATAACCCTTTATTGGATGATCAAGATGAAGATGATCTAATTTCTCACATAATAATAGAATGACTGTGATAGGAGCCCGCAACAACAGGACTGTATCTCATGCTTACAAGATCCTTTGCAGAGCATTATATCTTCCAAATCCTCAGAAGACATATCTCAGATCTTCCATTCCTTATTGCCACAACAATGTGTACCAATCATTCCTAGTCTTGACCTCTCATCAATGCAAGAATCATACAAAGAACTAGAAATCACGCCAGGAAAAATGTTGAGCATAAACAATGCATTGACTGAAGAAGAATAGAATTCCCTGCACATAGTGCTATAGGAACACATAGTAGCCTATGCATGGGACTACCATGATATGAAGGGTATAAATATTGAATTATGTATGCATATGATCTATATAAATGATGGTTATATGCCCATTAGACAACCTCAAAGATGAATGAACCATGCCTTGAGAGAAAAATTTAAAGCTTAACTTCAAAAAAATCTTGATGTAGACTTCATTTATCCTATATTTGATAGTGAATGGGAATCACATTTAGTCATTGTTCCCAAGAAAGGTGGAAAATGGAGGGTAGGTGTAGATTATAGGGGACTGAACACAACCACTAGGAAGGACCACTTTCCATTGCCCTTTATAGATCAAGTACTTGACTCTTTATCAAGGAAGAAGTAATTTTCATTCCTTGATGGTTTTAGTGGTTACAATCAAATAAAAATTGCTCCAAAGGATCAACAAAACAAAATTTATATTCCCTTTGGGTACTTATGCTTACTTTGTTCTACCCTTTGGTTTATGCAATGCCCCAACTACTTTCCAGAGGGTAGTGCTCAACATATTTTCTTATTATTCTCATGAATCTATGGAGATATATATGGATGACTTCACCATATATGGGGAAACTTATGAGGAAGCCTTTAGCAATCTGGAAAAGGTTTAAAAAGATTTAACGAACACAATTTGTCCCTCAGTAATGAGAAATGCTTTATGATGGTGACTTAGGGAATTATTCTAAGGTATTTCATATCCAATGAAGGGATTCAAGTTGACCCACATAAGATAGAGATAATTTCTACCTTACCTCTTCCATAGAGGCAAAGAGATTTTAGAAGCTTCCTTGGCCATGTAGGCTATTATAGGAGGTTCATTAAAGACTTTTGTAAGATTTTTGCACCACTGTTTGTTCTGTTGACTAAGGACAAAATTTAATTAGAAATCAGAGTGCCAAAATTCCTTTGAATAATTGAAGAAAGCCTTAACACAAGCACACATTTTGAGGGGGCCAACCCTTCCACATACACACAAATTCTTTAGATTTTTCTATTGGAGTAGTTTTGGGTTAGAAAGAAGGTAACAAAGAATATGCTATTCACTACATTAGCAAGAATATTCAGAGAGCAGAGCTAAACTATACTGTTACAGAGAAGGAGATGCTAGTAGTAGTGCATACCATCAATAAATTTAGGAATTACATTATTGGATATACAATTTTTGTTTACATAGACCATACAACTATCATATATTTAATGAACAAGCCTGTAGTAGGGGGTAGACTAGTTAGATGGCTGATCCTACAAGAGTTTGATAGTACAATAGTGGAAAAGCTTGGTAAGGCTAATGTAGTATCAAATTTTGTGTCAAGGTTTCCAACACAATCAACAAAAGGGGTAGTAGATGACTCATTTCCAGATGAGCACATATTTTCTCTTAATATACATATCCCTTGGTATGTTGACATTGCAAACTATTTAGTGACAAGGCAGATTCCACCACACTTTTCTCCAAGGGAAAAGAGATAGCTGGTACATAAGTGTTTTCCATACTCTTGGATATTTGGTTACCTATTCTACACTAGCCTAGACAATATCATGAGAAGGTGCATAAGGGAAGATGAAACCTTTGATATCATGAAGGCTTTCCATGATGAATCATGTGGGGGTCACTTTCCAACAAAAATGATAGCATTCAAAATCCTCACAACTAGTTACTATTGGCCAACTTTACACAAGCATTCTATCAAATATAACAAGGAGTTGTGATAGATGCAAAATAATTGGTAAGCCAACAAGGAGTGATGAAATTCCATTACAACCATAGTTAACACTATCTCCCTTTGATAAATGGGGTCTAGAATTTATTAGGCCAATCTCACCTACTTCTAACAATAAAGAGTACATTCTGGTTTGCACTGATTACTTGAAAAAGTGAGTGGAAGTGAAAACATTATAGTTTTCCAGAGATGGAAATGTGGCTAAATTATTGTATGAGGATATTTTTACTAGGTATGGAGTACCTAGGGAGATATTCACTGATCAAGGTCCATAATTTACTTTAGAGCTCATTACCAAATTGGTTGAAGAATATGAAATCAGACACAAAAAATCAACACCTTATCACCCTTAGGCCAATGGCTAGGTGGAGGTTACCAGCAAAGAAATTGAAAGTATTCTAACTAAGACAGTGCAATTACATAGAAAATATTGGGGTTCTAGATTACCAAAAGCAGTATGCACATATGTAATAATATGGAAAAAACAACTAGTTTCACACCCTATGAGCTAGTATATGGAAAAATAGTAGTCCTCCCAATAGAGTTTGAGTACAATAAATTAAGAACAACAGTGGATTTGGACATGGATCTCACAATAGATCAAAAGGAGAGGCTACACCACTTAAATGGGTTGAATGAAATCAGGATGGAGGCAATCCATCACACTGAAATAGTACACAACTAGAGGACAAAGTGGCATGACCAATACATCAAGACAAATGAATTTAATATAGGAGATCGGGCCTTATTGTATGATTCTAGATACAAGGATTTTAAAGGGAAAATCCAATCAAGGTGGTTGGGACCTTATGAGATTAGCCATATTTCCTATTGGAGTAGTAAAGTTGCACACCATATATGCAATAAGGTTCTCTCTCTTGGTCAATGGCCACAGTTTGAAAATTTATGAGAAACTAGCACAAAAGGAAGATTTAATTCTTTCTCATTTAGTAGTATGGTCCTCTCAATGATCCAAATACAGGTTCAAAAACACATAATGATGACTTAACAATAATAGATGTACCAAGTTATTTAGGTGACCCAGTGATTGAGCTGCACAGTTCAATCCTTGAGATCACTCAAGTCTAATTTATTATTCCACCTCACATGCACAAAAAAATAGTCACAATGATGTATATAATTTTTCTAGAGGTACTTGTATTATATATACAACTATCACCATTTAGTAAGGGCCTTGTTGTAGTAGGGACCTGTAGCATAAAAGCTACCATAATTCAAACAAGACCTAATGTTGAAGGTACCCATAATGCTTCTTACCAATAATTTTCAAAATTTTCACCACATTAATTATAGTTCACACCATTTTCACCTCATTTAACTCACACATGCATCATTAGTCTTATCATAATAAGTACATGCAACATGCTCATCGTATTTCACATTGCCACTTTAAATTTCAAGCATTTGAACTATCACATCACTATCACCCATCCATCTATTCTATTTAATTTCATTACACATACCACTTTATTATTCATTCACCTAAAATTACTTCTTGTCACATGAAATCATCCTGTAAATACATTTTATTCAGCTCACATGCACGACGTTCAATCAATCAACTCCCATAGGTACACAAAGTAAATTACCATAATTGTCATGGATTTCTTAACACTTTCATTATATATTTCCATATTAAATTAAGCATGAAAAATATTCATTACATTTATTTCCATATTATCTAATCATACCTTCACCTATCATGAGTTGAAGTGAGGTCACTTCAAACCTTAAGTTGGGGGAGGGTACTATATTAGTTAGTTTTTTCATTTTTTTCCACCTAAAACCAAATGTAAACAAAAATATGTGACATGCAAACCCTTTTTTTTTCTAGATTGCATCTACCTTTTATTGTTAATTTCAATTGCCAATTCCTAAAATTAGTGATTCTGAGCTAAGTTGAACCCAAAACCCATTTTTAAGCTCAATTAAGCTGATACAAAGGAGAAGGGAAGTTGAAATTATAGTATAGTTATAGTGAAGAGTGCATGAGAAAAAAATAGAGTAAGAGAAGGGTTTGAGGGTGGTGAAGTGGAAATTGAGCTGAGTTTCTAAGGTTAGAACATTGAGCAGAGGTAAAGAGATTCACCAATGGGAGGTGGCATTATTAGAATAGATCCATCAACACACAAACATATATTAGAAGAGGCATTGGTATTTCCTATCTTCACAGGGTTGGTTGGCTAGATTAATTTCTAAAGTTGACAGAGTTTGATAATGACATAACAAGGAGATTCACATCTACATTGTAGCATGATGAAGCCATGTTAAAAGGGTTTTCAGTAGATGCATTAGAAGGAGAAATTGCACAAGTATATGGTTTTCCTAGGACTGGAGTTGAGTTTCCAGTTCGATCAGATGCAATGGCTACAAGGGAAGAATTTTGTGAGCAAGGAGAAAACTTGGATTCATCATCCCAAGGTACAAAAAGACTTTCTCTTCCATGGATTTGGGGAAAATATGCTTCTTATGTTATTAGACACCTTACTTGTGATGGTAGAGAAAATCTTCTATACACTATAAATTCCAAATTACTTAGTCATCTTCACCATAATAGATTAGTGAATGTGCTCAATTAACTTTATAATATGCTAAAAAGGATGGCATTTGAATACCAGAGAAAATAGAGTGATACAACTTTATCACATCATTATTTAATAGCCCTATTAATAAAAAGGAGCTTGAGAATTCGATATGTCCAAATATCCTAGAAGAATTTGTGAGTTTTCAAGATATTAAAAGTCTACTTTAGGCACCTGCAATACCTAAAACCCTAGAACCACAAGTTGCACCTATAAGATAAATTTCTCATATTTCACCTATGACTTCAACTACCCATAGGCAAGGTGAGCCCGAGGAGCATAATGTGAAAAAATCATCACCTGCATCATCTAGGAAACCTGAAACAAAGAAGACTCTATCCACCTCTAAGACACCAAAACTTAAGAAAAAGGGGTAGCTCTTCTACACCTTCAAATGTGTAGAAGAAAAAGAAAATACAAAAAGAAACATCTGCTACACCTAGGTATTCATGCTGGTTGAAAAAGCAAGGTGTTATGAGGGGGAGTGTGGAAAAACTAGAGGAAGAGAAAAAGGGAAAGGAACATTAGGAAGAGTATGTGATGTTGGTTGAAACAAACTCAAAAATCAAGGAAAATACCTCTAGAAATGTGCATACACCTGCAAAGAGGAAGTGGTATGTATCCACCACTTCTGATTCAAACTTAGAAGATGTATTTATTGCCTAGAAAACAAGAAAGAAAACCCCAGATAGCCCTAATCATGAAGATTATGATTGTAAAGGGGGTGGTAATGAATAATTGTTAGAAATAGAGGAAATTTTTTTAGAGGATAATAATGTTAGAAAGGAGCTTTAGGAAGCTCTAAAAAAAATTAAACAATTTGAGGAACTAGTGCAAGGTTATGAGAAAAGAGACAAAGAAAGGGAGACAAAGATGCAAGAATTGGAGGAGAAATTGTAGACATATGGGAATGGTACAAATTTGGACCTATTGGCACAATTGGCCAAGATCAAAACAGGGGATGGAGAACTTACAACAATAAATCAAAAACCTCTTACCATAAAAACTCCAATTTACCACACAACTTTGTCTCTTGGGTACCAATAGTGGAAGGTCACTAATGAATTATCATAGGAGAAATAAAAGTGGATAAAGGAAAAATAAATTCTAATTGTAGAGCACACCAAACTGTTGGAGGGGAAGGACACTGAATTGGGTAAAATGGCAGTCAGAATGGAAGAAATAGCAGATAAGGCTGCCCAAATTATTAAGTGCAGACCCCCAACCATAACATATGCCTTGTTTATCCAAGAAAAATTCTTAAGTTTTCAATTTAGTAGGCTGATCAACAACAAACCAGTTTCCATGAGCAACAAGCTTGAATTTATCCATGTTTTTGTTGATGCAATTCCTAACGAACAAGACCAGCTATGTGAGTACTATCTGCACAATTACTTGGTCTCATAGGATGCACAATGGAATCCCTTAATTTTTGTAGGGGATTTGTAGGTAAGAGATTTATCATCCTATTTTAAAAATGAATAATTTAGAGCTGAACTCATGGAGGATTATGCATAAAGATAAAAGTTAGTTGCACTTCCAGTGAGGAAAGAGTCCAAAGTTCCTGATGAGATAATAGATGAGTGGTTACTACTCCTGAAACACAAGGGTACAAGAGGAAAAATTATGAGAGTAAGGATAGAGGACTACAATATAATGCAAACAATGGCATTTGGGTTAGTTCAAAATTGTTATAAACATGTACAAAAAAGGTGGAACATTTTAACTCCAAAGCTACAAAAGAAGGAGCCTCATTCAATATATAACTTCATAGCTATGAATGAAAGAGTGAAAAGGTACATGTATATTTATATTTATCAAGCAACTAGATGGATACCACTCACATTCCAACCACCTATGCTCCTTTATCCAATCTCACTTTGGACAAGAGAAAAGATGTAGTAATATGAAGAGGCTGAGCTTACCGAGATGAAGATACTTGCAGATTACAAAGGGTTCTACCTAAAGCAAACCAAGGGAGTAGATACTGCCATGGATTTTAGGGAGATTACACTACATTACAATATGCACCCCTAGTGCATTTTTCTTGAGGGAAAGAAAAATGATAGTTGGGGGGAATGATGATTCCATTTATTAGTCCATTTACTAATGTTTTTATGCATGCTTACATAAATTATTGGACAATCCTTTCAAACATATTCCTATGCTATGCTATCTTTTTGTGATTATTATACAACCTTGGACATGAATTAGAGCAATGGAAATATAGTTATGATATAGTAGCATTGCATGATTTATATGACAATATGTATGAAATGTGATTAGAATTTTGTGTTTAATCATGGTAGTTAGCTTTGTGTATATGTTTTATGGATTAACCTCTTTCAGCCCAAGAATACACTATAGCCCACAACAAGTGAAAGTTGTAACCCACAAAAAAAGGAGGTGTTGGATAGCGAAACATGGGAAGTTCCAGAACAAGCTGAGTGTAATAACTACCATGTGGAGACAACTGATGGAGTTAGTAATGCATCATTATGAGAGTTAATAATGCATTGAAGAAGAAGAATTATTTTATTGATAGGATTCTGGATAATTGATTATGTGTTCCACATTGCAGATTTGTTTTGTAGAGTTTTAATCTTATTTGAACTCTTGTTTCTTTTCAGTTATAGTTTGAATAACTCAATCTTAATTACATACTCTGATATCTAGGGAGTTTTAGTTAATGATTTAAGTTAAGATTTATGTTTAGGATAAACTCCCCCATGCTTATATATAGCTGGTGGTTGAGTCTTTAGCATGGTTAGTTGGTTAATCTCATACTGGTGGATTTTTTATAAATTACTTCTTAGTTTTCAGTTGTTACCTACAAACATGTTGATTGTTCAAAAATGGTTTTCTTGAATACAATCTTTGAGCAACATTTTATGTGATCTTTTGGAATACATAATAAATGAATTTCAAGTGATATGGTTGCATAAAATCTAAAGATTTAGATTTGGTTTTAGTTAAGTGAAGACAACCACTTTAGCAGGCCACTCAAGGTAACTTCTCTTCACTACATTTATAGTTGTTTTATTTTTGTTTGGTAGTTATTCTAGTTATTCACCACTTTATAAATTGTAAGTTAAAATAGATTCTCATATTGTGATTATCAATAATGGTTGTTCATGTGCATGAATGTATTCAATTGAATTATAGTACTCCAGAGGATAGATTAAGTTTAGTTACCAGTTTTGAGTAGTTTTGAGTTAGTTTCAATAATTATCTATTATTATTAGTTTAGCTATAGATTATGTTGTAGGAACCCATAGGCATTAGTGCCAGTTTACTTCTTTCACTATTACATGTTTTCATGATTTTCCAGCAAGTAGAATACCTTTAATAGAATAACCTAGGTAACCTCAGGTATTGGAAATCACATATAGTGCCAACATGATTGCAAGTTTACAAGCCCTGGTTGACAATTTAATGAAGTCTTTACAATGTTGAGTGAACTATTCAGCTAGCCATTCCTCTGAATTGTGTGGTTTCTACTAGGTTTACAAGACACTAGTTTAGACTCTACAATGTCTTAGCCTAGCTAATTCCTTTGGAGTATGAAACCAAACATGAAACTACATAATTCAATTCATAAATTACAATATATGCATTCATAAACATATAACTAGATTCAACAATGCATTATCTAATCTAACCATAGAAACTAAAGTGGGTTAGCAGTACCTCAAGTGGCCCTTGCTTGAGTTGTTGCTTCCACATTAGTTTTAAAACAATCACTTAATTACTCAATAAATCATGATATTAAACCAATTTCCTTTATTGCATTCTAATATTGAACTCTTACATAAAATCCAATAAGAATCTATTGAAGATATTTTATTTAATAAAACACATTCTATTGCTGAAACTACCAAGTAATAATAGAAAATAGATAAAAAACTAACTAGAAATTATCAACTATATTTCCTCAATAAAAGATCCCACTATATAGGGTCTATGAGGAGTTTCATTATTCATGGACTAAAAAAACTCATGAAACAATCGTCAACTCTCTCTCAAAGATAGGAAGATGACTTAGTATGTAACAAAAAGTAACTATATAAAGAAAGAGTAGAGAAACCAAATTTGAATTCTATGCCCAACAATTTAACTAATTTAACAGAGACATGTTCCTAATAATAGTTTTATCATAAATTATTCTTTTTGAGAGTAGACTCCTTCTCTTGGCTGTCTTATTTGGTGAGCAAGAGTGAGAAGTGGTGAATCATGACTGATCAATAAATCATCATCTTCATTTCCTTCTGAAAGTGTCATGCCTTAGCCATTTGACCTCTTCTCTACAACCATCTATAATCCTTATGTTGCAGGTTGACAGTCCTTCTTGTTGCAAGGTGTTAGTCTTATTCCTAAGGTATCTGCATTATTAACAATTATAAATTAATCATAAAATCATACTAAATTTCATAAACATTCATGCATTCATACATACATATATCAGCATAACATATTTCCATTTCCACATACTTAAAACTACTTAACAATATATAGAAGGCATATAAAAGTTATGTAAGGTCTTGGTAATGTCTTTGAAACTTAGTAGAAGAAATGATAAAATGCATAAAATAGTAAAAGGGAAACTAGCCAATGATTGAGCCCATCATTGTTGAATTATTTAAAGATCATACCATTAATAATTTATCCTCTGTATCCTTTGAAACGACATCTTCCAATAATAATAACCTATCACTGGTTTATCCTCAACTCATTGATTGAGACCAACAAGGACCTCCTAGTTTAGATTTCTTCCAAAATGATGAAGCTATCGTTGAGTTTATGGGATTGCGAGATGAAATACTGTTAGGAGATCATAGAGATGGTTTTATTATGGAACTTGATAACATGATATAATTTAGAGAGAGTTCCAAGCCTTTTAGTCATAAAAATATAACAATCATGAAAAGGTCTCTTGGTGAAAACCATAATGTGGCACTAACAGACCACAAAAAAGTAAAAATAAAGCACACATCCAATGGTAAAAAACTTTCTAAGGTACCCAAGGATGGAAGGCTTGATATCCTCCCTAAATCAACAAATCAAGATAGATCCCCTGTACTTGTGGAAACATTTGAAGAAATAAACATCAACACAATAAATAATATCAAGATGACCTACTTTGCAAAATCTCTATTCGAGCAGGAAATGATTAATTTCACACAATTCTTCTAGGAGAGATATAAAATTTGAATGGTCCTATGCATAAATGCTAGGGATCCAAAGCTAGTCCTCCATCATTTGAAAGTATCCCCAGGGGAAAAGCTTGTCAAGCATAAATTATGAAAATTGCATCCCTAGATTTCATTATTAGTAAAGAACTCCAAAAACTATTAGACATGGGATTCATTAGACCACTTGACTATCCCAAGTGGATATCTAATCTGTTACATATTAATAATCCCACTAAGGGCATAAAAATATGTACATATTTCAAGGATCTTAATGAAGCATGTCCAAAAGATGATTTCCCTCTATCGAACATAGATATGATCGTTGACCTGACAATATGACATGGAATTTTGTCTCTAATAAATGGATTATTAGGCTATAATAAGATACAAATTACTACAAAAGACTAACACAAATTAAATTTTACATGCCCTTGGGGAACTATTGGAATTTCATGTCCTTTGGTCTTAAAAATATCAAGGCTACTTACCAATAGGCCATGCATACCATATTCCATGACATTATGCATACACACATGGATGACTATGTAAATGATCTATTGGAAAAATTGATTAATAGGGAAGACCATATAGATATCTTTACAAAAATATTTGATAGATTAGAGAAATACAATATCAAGTTAAATCTAAAAATGTTGTGGTCACATTATAGAAGTTATTGGGATACATAGTTTCTCGACCAGGTATCAAAGTGGATCTAATTAAAGTCAAAGAAATAATGGATATTCCTCCACTTAAGAATATAACATAGTTTCACAACAAAAAAATGCCACACATTTACACATCTGTTACACAAAGTAGTTATCTTCAAATGGGACAAGAAATGTGAACAATATTTTCAAAAACTCAAAGACTACCTTACCTCTCCTTCGATGCTCATGCCACAAATTGCAAGAAAATTATTGTTACTATGCATATTTTTCACATCATCATCATTGGGAGACCTCCTTGATTTTGATTCTTTAGATAAGGAAAGGGTCATCTACTATATCAGTTACACAATAGTAGGATATGAGCTCAACTACACTCCAATTGAACATGCATGTTTGGAAGTTGTCTTTACTTCTCAATTTTTTTGACACTACATGTTGAAAAATCAAACAAAGCTAATAGGTAAAATTTATCCCCTCAAATATCTCTTGAACAAGGAAAAAATCACTAGAAGGTTAGCTAAATGGGTCATGATCCTCATTGAACTTGATATCGAATATATAAACATGAAAATAATTAAAGGAAAAGTACTTGTAGAGCGGTTGACCAATGCTCCCATTATTTCCAATCACCCATTGGTAATAAATTTTCTAGAAAAAGGAATCTTCACTATAATCCCATCCCATTTATGGAGATTATAATTTGATGGTTCATATACTCAACATGGTTTAGGAGAAATAATACTATTTAACACTCCAAAAGGGGATTGTATCACAAAGTCATATCGATTAGATTTCTCATGTACAAATTTAACTTTATAGAGTATGAAGCTTTAATAATCGGATTGAGAATGGAAGTGCAATGGAAGATTGAGGAGATACAAGTTTATGGAGTTTCCCAATTAGTCATTAGGAAAGTAAATGGTGACTACCAAACAAAGGACGAGAAAGTCCAACCATATAAGAAGATGGTAGATAGCTTCAATAGATTATCATTTAGATATCCTTTAAATAAATCTCTAAGAAAAATAAAAGGAAACTGATGCAATGGTGAAAATTAGATATCTCTTGGATATTGCCACAAAATACCCAAAAATATGAGTTCTTAGTGGAACAACTCTTGATTCCTACATTTGACGCCTCAAATTATGAACTTGTGTGTGAAATAATTGGTCCCAACTCTCCATGGTATCATGAAATCTACACATACCTTCATCAAAACATCCTTTCACTTGATCTATCATATAACCAGCACAAAAAATTCATACGATGCTCGTCCCTCTTTGTAATAATCAATGAGACACTTTACCAAAGGAGTCTCAATGGTACCCTCTCAAGATTTTTTAACTTAGAAGAAGCCCAAATTTCTTTATGTGAGGTAGACAATGGTATCTATAGGGTACACTTTGGTGGTCCTAATCTAGGAAAGAAACTCATGTGAACATGCTACTACTGGCCCACAATGGAACACGATACTAATTGGTTTACTAAAAAGTACAAAAAATGTCAACAACATGGAAACCTTATTCATGCTCCAACATATGAGCTACAAGTGATAACTACAGTATGGCCTTTTTCATAGTAGGGTCTCAACCTCATTGGTAAGATCAACCCATCATCATACAATGGTCATAAATTCATTATCACTACTACAAAATGTTTATAAAATGGATTGAATCCATTCCCTCACACTCATAATTGGAAAGCCAATTTCATACTCAACTACATTAATTTTCGATATGGTGTCTCTTCTACCATTGTCATTAACAATGGTCGAGTATTTAAAAACTAGGAAGTTCATGACCTTTTCCACAAGTTACACATCCAAGATCGATTCTCCTCTCTATATTACCCTCAAAGTAATGACCAAGTTGAGGAATAAAATAAAATAATCCTAAAGATCCTAAAAAAGATAGTTAATGATGCTAGACATGACTGGCATATCCATCTTAACCCTGCCCTATGGGCATACCAAACCATTATTTGTACACCAACAAGATCCACTTCTTATTGGTTAGTTTTTAGAGTTGAATCCATCTTACTTATAGGCTAAAACTCCCATCACTGAGGATTTCTCTAGAGCACACCATTGATAATGAATAATACAAAGTTTCTAGACTCCATGACTTAGAAATGCTCTATGAAAGGTGTCTTAAGGTGTTGCATCATCTATAGGCTTATTAAAACCTCATTTTTTGTAGCTACAACAAGAAATTCATATATTTCACACTTGAAATAGGAGATCTACTACTAAAGGAGAACCAAAGAACCAACAAGATTGTGAAATGAAGGGTAAGTTTGAACCAAACTGGTAGGGACCTTACATTGTTACAAAAAAATTATGGATCTAGAGTATACCAAATGGATACACTCAAGGGTAAAATGCTAGATGAACCCATTAATAACATTCACTTGAATAAATTCATTGCATGATCCTTAGAGTATCCTAATAGAAAATACAAAAAAATAAAAGTAGAAAAATATAAAAAGTAAAGAGAAATAATCTACCCTATGGTGAAAATTACTTTGATGGTGTCTTGGGTAAGTACCATGGTGAAAAACTATTTACAAGAACCATGTGTAGAAGCCACTATCCACCATATAGTAGGATCTTAATTTAATCCATCTATAATAAAATACTTTCACTCACCTATCACCCGCATCATGGCTTGATAATTAATGATATTTAGGGTCTATCCATTCCATTTTAGGTTATAATAAGTTTCATGACACCCATCCCATAATAAAAAAATCCTAAACCTAATTAGAGGAATTTCCTCAACCTAGTGTTTAGATTGGATCCTTGAAGTCAATATCAAAGGATAAGCATTTTTACAACTACAATACCATTATCCCACATTATCCATAATAAAAAATTCACTTATCACAATAAACCTTGATCAGATTCATTCATCATTGCCATAATAAAATTTCAATGCCTACACATGACTATCAAAAAAGTATGAAAACATGCTTACTAATGGATATAGAGTGTTCAAAATCTAATAAAAAATAAAATATTTCTACTAAACTAGCCTAAAACATATATATCAATTTCCTAACCGAATTTAACCTATCTTATCCAAACTATCATGCCTTAATAGATATAACTTTTTGCCAACCAACATTACCATATCTAAGCACACATCTTTTGATAAGACAACATAATGGTAGTTTATTTGTTTGGTTAGTGAGTCTTTTTTATTTGATGGATTTATCATATTACCTTATTCCTATTCTACTCGAGGATATCTCCACAAGATTAGAGGAGAAGGAATGAAGCAAGGTCAATACTTTTATATGTCATTTTTTGGACTATTCTTATTGTATTATCGGGGCATGTACATTCCTTATGTTTGCTGGAATGGATTCAAGCATTAACAAACTTCTTGTGTATATAAGGTCATAAATAAATTTTTGCATTAGGGCTATTATGCTTTAAGTTTCATTTTCCTCACATATTTTGACAAGGTTCTACTATGTCTAATATTTATGAAGACAATCCTTCTTGTTTGCAGTGTCAATATCCATGCAAAGGATACCAAAGTCACCATGGTTTATCTTACCATTAGTGTACATATATCCATTTTCCATAATAAAACACTCTATGATGATAAAAAACACAAAATATAAATCACACTATCTATCAATATCTATCCATCCATATCAATCTAT
This sequence comes from Sequoiadendron giganteum, assembly GCA_007115665.2. NCBI lineage: Eukaryota > Viridiplantae > Streptophyta > Pinopsida > Cupressales > Cupressaceae > Sequoiadendron > Sequoiadendron giganteum. The sequence goes on along the minus strand of CM021107.1, from coordinate 317,669,501 downwards.
TTTCATTCATCTATCTCATTTATATCTATTCCATCTCATTCATTATCCATCCAATTATGTGATATCGATCAAAAATAACCATCTCATCACTATCTTCCACCATATTAACTCACAATCTCATAACCACCTCCCTCTCCACCTTCCTCCTTATCCTAATCTTTCTTATCCTACTCTTGACATTTTGCTTCATCTCTATCACATCTACCCAACCCTTTTTGAGAGTTTGACCTAAACATTTCATTTTTTTGCCAACCTCTTGAGGGGGCATCCTACCTCTATGTATTTATTCACTTGAAAAAATTGGGGCATGTAATCACAAATTATTTTATACTTTCTTTGAAACAATGCTATAAAAACACATTGTCTCAAAGAGGGGAAAAATGTAGACACCTAAATTTGACTAACATAATTTGTTTGAAACATCATAATTTTCCATCATTAAGTATCATCAATTAGTATTATGCATTTAATTAAATAATTTCATTATTTACTAAAATTAATTTTATTTCTCCTTCATCCTAGAAAATTAAATAATTTTTAATTATTTAATTATTTAAAATTTGAATTCTCCCTCCATTTCCACTTTAATTAAATCATTTAATCAAATCAACCTTCTCATAATATTTCCTCTATTAACTAAATAATTTTAATTATTTAATTAATTTTCTAATCTATTCCCCTCCTCCAATTTGATTAAATAATTTACAATATTTAATTGATTTATTTCAACATTAATCTCGTACCAAAATCACACAAATTGAATAAGTCTTTATAATTATTTAATTAATATTAATTATTCTTCTCAACATTATCCTCTTCTAAAATAAAATAAAATAATTTATTTTATTTATTTTTACCTTTGCACATGAAATTAATAATTAATTAATTAAATTATTTATTAAATACTCGTGCATTTCCACCCACCAGTCAACTTCTGCTCACTTTGAGTTCACTCAATCAATTCAGTCCTCTAATCAATCAATTATGTTTCACTAATAGTTAGTCACACTTATTTCTTAAATCAATTCTATTAACTGACCCATTCAAGAAGTTAGCTCCAATTAGGAAGTCAATTAACTCACCAATTCCTCTCAACCATTCTAGGCTCAATTTTCTTAGTCCTTCATCAAACCTTGATTGTTGATCGATATCACCTGAAATATATAAATTCAACTATCCTACCATCCATTATTCCTCTCCGACTCATTGCATGAAATCTATATGCATATTATACTAAATTTCTTGTGCTAAAAATATGAGAACAACCAACATTACACCTTGTAGATCCAAGGTGCAAAATAGGAGAACAATGGATCTAAGCTAAGGCTGTTATGTAAGGCTTTGTGTGTGCAGGTTTGTTGTATTATTTGTTATGAAAATCTCTTATGCTCTATTGGTATGATTAATGATATTTGATTGTGAATTTCTTTTATTTGCTGTTTATTGTTCACTTTCACAAGTTCATTTTTCAGGTCATATAGTTTTATCTTAACTAAAATACCAATGAAGGATAGTCCTTGGTCAAGTTTTCATCTTGTTATCCACATTTAAAAAAAAACTCTTCAAATTCATAAGAGGTTTAAAAAAATACCCTTAATTCTACAACACTTTTATTCACTTCTAACACTAGACATTAATTCCATATATAAATTTCATTTGAATAGGAAGTACACCATATTTTCTTCCCATGGATGGGTGATACCTCTTGATGATTGTCTCCCTTGATCAAGATATCTTGTTTTATCTTTAATTGTTCTGATTCTAGCGTTAACTTGTTTATTTTTCATTTTGGTTCTCCTTACTTTGTCTTCTTCAAGATTGGGATTCTAATGTCAAAATCCAACTCTATTATTTTCATGTTGGAGTTAAATATTCTTCCATATATGGATTCTTTGGTCATAGGTAGTAATCTAGACACAAAATAGTCCTCTTACTTCTTAGTCACCAGTTCTTGCATTCTCCTTAGGTACCCTCTTTTAAACCACCAATCAAGCCCCCTTATTATTTCTCATTTTATGTTTATCATACCTCTCATTTTAATCTCTCTAATGGGGGCTCTAGAGACTGGTAATTATTAAAAAATTCACTTTTAACTCATCCCATTCTTTGTTATGTAGTGGGAACTCCTTCATGTACAACAGGTCATATCACAATAGTGAGTTCCAAACTTGGGACATCACTTTTTTGATCTTATGGGGGGCTTAAATTTATCAAGAACCTTTGAATGAAGGTACCTTCATTTGAATATTGTACCATAAACACCTTTAAACAAAGGCTTACCTTCATTTCAAGGTGAATTTCAAACAAAGGTATTATTTTAAGGTAAATAAAAAATAATGAAAAGAAAATGATGATTTTCCATTTCACTTTCACATTGAAAATTCTAGTGTGATGTACAATAGAGATCCCATCGCTTTCACAGGTTGACTTTGATACTACATAGATAAGGCTCTTAATGTACTCATTTTTCATATGATTCTTCCATGTGGCTTCAAATGAAGGTTTTTTGTCCACTCACTTGTAAAATTTACTATTTAGCAGGTATTTTTTAATACCAAATTTGTGGCTTTCAATTGATATTCTAACATTTTGTTTGCTTTAATTTTTTACCCTAAAATGTCAAATTTAAACCCTGAAGAGATATTTTTTAACCCTAATTTGTAAAATTTAAAACGCTAAATAGAAACCCTAAAAATCTATTTTGATGTTAGTTCACTTTATTACATCATTCATCTTATCTAACTGTCTCAATTTTGTTTATTCATTTGTATGTTTGATGCATTTAGTTTTTTCTATTTTCATAGAACCAAATATGTATTTATTTGCATTTAATCTTAATATTAGTTATCTCATTGGTGCTCATTTTCTCATTATGGTATCAGAGCACAATTTTTCTTTTTCTTAGATGTGTAATTGTAGTGATATCCATAAGGATAAAATAAAGTGTTTAAAGATGCTGCTAGGCATGAGGATTGGCATTGAAATCTATATAAGAGAATTGAGGATGTGAGAATTATGGAGGAACAATGAATGGAGTTCAAAATCCCAACTCCTATGTATATAAATTTTTTTCATGGAGTACGTAGAAAAAAAGTGAAGACCAGAGAGGTGGAGAAGTAGATGTTGTTGTTGGAAGAAGACAATGAAAAATATGATATGCAGGATATTAATGAGGGATGGATATTAATTTTATATATTGTCAAGACTTGTGATCAATGGTTAAGGGTGAAAGTTTAGATCAATGGTTGAGAGTGAATGAAGGATCAAGAGATCATAATGTTGAGGAAGAGTTTAATTAGTTGGAGCTCTTTTCTTCTTTTTAGGTAGATATTTTGAGATATTTTGGAGGGAAGATATTTTCAAATTTAAATTTAGAATAATTATATTTTTAGAGGGAATGTGAAACTAAATGAATTAAATAATTCATTTAATTGTGCAAGTGTTACTTCAATTTTGGTCACCACCCTTAAAATTGTCGTCCCTACTCAAAAAATTTCTAAGGCTAGGTTAGTGACAGTATCTTCTTGGGTTATATTAACCTTGGGGGTGCTGCCCAGGTTATCCTAACTACCTCTTATGCTACTTTTCCTTTAAAATTACTCATTATTTTATGTTTATGAAATGTTATTAAGTTTTTATAACTTTTTGAAATACCAAAATTATTTGTGAAGCCTTGGGTCTTAGAGTTTTAATGTTGGCGGTTTGTACCTAATGTTTTGTAACTCCAAAAAGTTTGTTGGTGAGGGAAGTTGAAGGAATTTCAAGCATTGGTAATATTTTTGATAGATTCAAAAAATATTGGTGGTTCCTACTAGGGTTTAACAAACTCCTTATTCTACCGACTCAAAGGGCACTATTCTCAAGAAGGAAAAGGCAGTAAAAGTGTAGGTTTTCCTAATTACGATAGATTCTAGTAGCCTTTTCATAACTACTACAATGAGTGATAGTAATACAAAACTAATGATTAATTAGAAGTGTGTAGCTATAAAGTTCCCATATACATGAAAATCAACATAAATGAATACCATTTCTAGATACAAAATTGTAATTGAAACATAAAAATAATCGGAAAGAAAAGAATACCATATTACAATTTTTTTATATTGTATTATATATAATTGATGTTTACAAAATTTGGGGTTATAATAAAAGAATTTTCAAGTACATAAGCCAAATATCAACACACAGATTCCCTCCACCACTTCCTAGAGAAGCTCAATTTGGGATGGTGACAACAAGTTCTCATGATATTGCAAAAATTGGGCAAATGACACCATATCATTTCACACTAGCCTCATGTGAAAGAGAGCCACTAATTCTTCCATAGTTTCATGTTGGGTTGTAGACATAATGCAAATAACATCTCCCATGAGTCCAGTTTTGGGAAAACGACTGTCCTTTGATGGCCACATTCACTCTGTGCAGGTATTCAAGCCGAACTAGATGTTCTACTACCCTTATTCCCCAATTATGTCACCTAGAAGTGCGAACCAAATTATAGATGAAACACTCCAAGATTTCATGGTTATGCACATGAAATTGGTTTAGAAATTTCTCTCCTAAGATATCACATAGTACCTCCTCTTCTACTTCTCTCTAGATAATAAGAGATCCTTTAGTTGATCTGACAATAGCATGAATAAAGGGCTACACTCAACTTATTCAATCACAATGAAGTCATTCATCGAAGCACCATCACTTTATGCACCTTCCATTTCCAAGATGTCATTTGGTTGGCTAAATATGGCTATTTCCAGTGAATTTATAGAAATTAGAAGAGGCATATCTGAGTTGGATCTCATTGGGACTTGGCAACTGAAAAGACAATGAGGTGGTACTAGTTAAATGCTGATGTGACACAGATTTATTTAATTTTCCAAGTTGTTTCTCCATCTTAATAGTTTGCACATGTGAGCATGTGATAGTATAGATTTGTCATTTAATTTGGCTCCTGGGAACTACACCAATTGCAAATCTAACCTGCCATAGGGAAAGATTTTGAGCAAGAAGTGTTTGAGTGATTGTCGAAGATCGCATTAATGGGAAAATGTAATTATGATTACTCTTGACCGTTAATGCGTTTGCATTCATTGGTTTCCAGGGTGGGCAATTAGCTGGCATGAAATTGCCACTCTTTTTGGCAACTATTTGGGTAATTACCAACATTTGGGAAAACTATTTTCCTATATGTTGGATGGAAATGACTCCAAGGGGGTCTGAATTTTCTTGAAGTACACAGCTATGTAATAAGGGAAGAGGAACATATTTTCTTAATTTATTTTTTAAAATTTATTCAAGTTTGCAATGACTTCTAATATGTGAGTTGTGAGTTTTGAATATAATGTCTACTGTACCAATCTGTGGGTTGTGTAGGTGATTGAGCATTCTCTGAGTGGTATGTCCTCTTGACATTATATTCATCTATTGTGATCATAGTAGATTTCATCATTGACTATCTAAGTCTTTGTGCTTAATGGTTAGTGAAATTTTTAGTTTGCTCGCACTAATTTCATTTTTATGAGTTAGTGTTTTTTTCCCTTTTCTTCTTTTGGGTTAAAAGAATACTCAAAATAAATCAAATCACACGAGGGAGTTGTACCTCTAAAATTTAGAGGAAACTCTTAAATGCAATTGTGACCTTTCCAGAGCTATTAGCATTAGTGACCCTTGAGCACCTTGGGAAAGAGTTCATTTCTAGATATTATAATAAAAGTGTCAATCCATTCACTAATAGATTTTTGGCGACTCTATTAGGGAAGTTAAAATTTTAACAGGTTTCTATTAGGCCATGCAACAAAATGGTACTCCCGCATGAGAATTTTTTTCCTGTACTTCAACCTGGTCTAGATTGGATGCAGAAAGAACACAAATATATTATCTCCCAATTAAGCACACTTTCTTGGAGGTACAAAAGGAGTGCCATAGAGTATATGCTGGCTAACTTTGTTTTAGAAGAAGAAGAATGGGTCCAACGAGCACCAAGACACGTGGTTGAATGTCCCCCTTGGTTGGATTTTTTTTACTATGATAATCCACCTCATCATCTTGATTAGCATCCTAATCAGCACCAAGACCCTCCCCCAACTCAACTACCACCTAGGAATTGACCTAGGGGTTTCATCTCCTCTTACTCCTTTGTGGAGTTGGTGATTTTGAACAATCAATGAATTCAAACCCCTGAGATAATTGTATTGGAACACTAGCCCTATCTCAATGAAATGACTTACCATATGGCTCAAGAAAAAATTTCCAAAATTCTTTGGTAAGAATTTGCAAGATCTTGAAGAACACATTTTAGCCATGATCGCCGTAAGCAAAAACCTAGGAATTCAGGAAGAAGATGGTTTTGTGAGAATTTTTATTAATATCCTAATTGAAAGTGCAGTCGAGTGGTTTAGGGGGCTTGAAAAAGGGGGTGTATATCTAGTTGGAGCATTCTGGAGAGGAAATTTCTTAGACGTTTCAAAGATGTCAACATTGCCACTCTACTCTGACATTTCTTTCAGATTGTAAAAGGAGAATCTATGAGTGATTTTGTTTACCATTTCAATAGAGAGCTTCAATAGATTTCGGTGCCTAATCAGACAAGCAAGGTAATTCAATTTCACATATTTACTTTTGATCTAAACTCTAAGGTTCAACTTATTCTTAAGAGAGACAAAGTTTGTGGAATTGAACAATCCCAACATGAAGTTGTGAGTATTAAGGATGATTTAATTATCATGGGGATGTGGAAACAATATTGTGTCAGAGAGCCTATTTGTACCCATGAATCAATTGTTTGCAAGTATTCAAATACTTAGTACATCTATAATCAGCCTTGTCCTACTATTGAGAACATGAATCTGACAGTCTTGAGTCCTTCACACTTCCATACAATGATATAAAAGCAAATGGAGGGAATATAAAACATGCATGGAATGCTCAGGTATATATTTTGAGTACTAGGATGGAGGAAGACCTTAGTTCATCAAGTGAAGAAGAGGATTATGCACCCTAGGTAAGACATCCTCCTGCATTGCAACCTATTTTCCATAGTTCCTCTATAGTTGACACAATTCCTTGTAACCTTTATGAGAAAAACCAATTACCAAATTCTCCATGTATCCCATAATATGAAGATTTTAGCTTTGAAAATTATGATTGTGAAATTTTGGATATGTTAAATGGAGAAGATGAAGATCCTTTTTGTGAGGATGAGGCAGTGTTAAGTTTAGTGAGTGTTAAAAATTCACTAGTTCGTAATTTGATCTGAATGAGAGAGATAATATTCTAGTTAAATATGAGAAAGAGGAAGTGAGGTGGTATGTAAATTCTAATCCCCTATTTGTTTTTGATGAGTTCAAAATACAAAGTAATCCCCTGTTTAAAGGTTTAGAATTTTTGTCTCTAAGATGAAGTGTCAGAAGAAGTTGTTTGTTATATGGATGCTGATGGAGTAAAGGATTCTGAATTGATGGAAGATAAAAATATAGATGAGTCAAAGGAACAAAATGATAATGAAGTGGTAATTCATATGGTAAAAAGTCAAGGTGTTTCAGTTATATAGGAAAATTTAAATCCTTTGTACAAAAGATAATTTATTTAGATGTTTGAGCATTGGGGAAAAATAGGATGTAACATGGATGATCTACGATGCAATCATCTCCCTCAGAAGGAGAAAGTGAATGATGAGCAGTGGTTGTTCAACGATGCGATGATTGGTGAAAATTCCTTCAGCTATTTTGATGTTCTATGGGTAATTCAAATCCTTGTTGTACTTCTTCATAAGATATATGGGAAGATTGGATTTTTTAGGTTTGGCTCATTATTTTCCTATCTAGTTAATGGTTTTGTATGAACAATATTTCCCCTTTCTTTTGGTAGATTTCACCCTATTGTGTACATAGTCTCCTTTTTGGTGTGTTGTTTTTGTTGTGTTTGGTTTGGGTTTAGGGTTTGTCTTTCCTTTCCTTTTGTTACCTTGCTTTGGTTTGGTTCCTCCCTTATTCATGATTCTATGCCAAATGGATATATCACTGGTTTTATATCACATCTCTAGGTTCCTTGCTATGTCTTTTTAGTCCTTGTCCCCAGACAAAGCCACTGTTACTTTGATTTTGGTCACCGCCCTTAAAATCGTCATCCCTACTCAAAATTTTGCTAAGGCTAGGTCTGTGGTAGTATTTTATTAGGTTATACTAACCTTGGAAGGTGCTGCCCAGGTTATCCTAACTCCCTCTTATGCTACTTTCCCTTTAAAATTACTCATTATTTTATGTTGGTGGTATGTTATTAAGTTTTTACAACTTTCTAAAATACCAAAATGCTTTGTGAAGCCTTGGGTCTTAGAGTCTTAATGTTGACAGTCCATACCTAATATTTTATAACTCTCCTAAAAGTCTACTAGCAAGGGAAAGTTGAAGGAATTTCAAGCATTGGTAGGATTTTTTATATATTCATAAACTATTGGTAGTTCTTGCTAGGGTTTCATGAACTCCTTATTCTATCGACTCAAAGGGCACTATTCTCAAGAAGGAAAAGGTGACAAAAGTGTAGGTTTTCCTAATTATGGTAGATTCCAATATCCTTTTTAGAACTACCATAATGAGCGATAGTAATCCAAAACAAATGGTTAGTTAGAAGTGTGTAGCTACAGAGCACCCATATACAATAAAATCAACATAAATGAATACCATTTCTAGATATAGAAATGTAATTGAAAAATAAAAATACTTAGAAAGAAAAGAAAACCAGAGTACCGAATACTTTATATTGTATTATATATAATCAATGTTTACAAAATTTGGTATTCATATTACAAAATTGGTGGTTATCAAAATAACATTTTTAAGTACATAAGGCAAATATCAACACACTGATATCCTCCACCACTTCTTGGAGACACTCAATTTGGGCTGGTGACAATAGGTTCTTATGAGATTGTATAAATAGGGCAAACAACCCCATATCATTTATCACCAGCCCTGTGCAATGGAGAGTCACTGCTTCTTTTGTAGTCTTGTGTTGGGTTGCAGTCGCAATGCAGATAGTGTCTCCCAAAGTCCAGTTTTGGGAAAATGACCGAGTCCTCCGATGGCCACATTCACTCTATATAGGTATTTAGGTCGAACCAGATGTTCTACTACCCTCATTCCCCAATCACATCGCCCAAAGGTGAAAACCATGTTATTGATGAAACACTCCAAGAGTTCATGGTTATGCACATGAAATTGGTTCAAAAATTTCTCTCCTAGGATATCATGTAGCACCTATTCTACTTTTCTTTGGATAATAAAGACCTCCCTCAGTTGATTCGAAAATAGCCTTAAGAAAGGGCTACACTCAACTTCTTCAATCACAATGAAGTGATTCATCGAAGTAAATCACCCTGTGCACTCACCATTTTTAGGATGTCGTTTGGTTGGATAAACATGGATATTTCCAACAAATTTATAGAAATTATAAGAGGCATATCTGAGTTGGATCTCATTGGGTCTTGACAAATAAAAAGGAAATGAGGTTGTGTTGGTTAAATGTTGATGTGACAAGGATTTATTTAATTTTCCAAGTTGTTTCTCCATCTTGACAGTTTGCACGTGTGATCATGTGATAGTATATATTTTTCATTTAATTTGGCTCTTGGGAACTGCACCAATTATAAATCTAACTTGCCACGAGGCAATATTCTGAGCAAGAAACATTTGGGAAACTATCAAAGATCGTATTAATGGGAAAATGATATTGCATGATTACTCCTAACCATCAATGTGCTTGCATTCATTGGTTTCTAGGGTGGGCAATTAGCTAGTAAGAAACTACCACTCCCGTTTGGGTAACCGCCAAGATTTGGGAATTTTTTTTCCTATATGTTGGATGGAAATGACTCTGAGGAGGTTCATATTTTCTTGAAGTACACTATGATGTAATAAGGGAAGAGGAACATATTTTCTCAATTAATTTTTCTAAATTTATTCATGTTTGTAATGACTTCCAATCTATGAGTTGTGAGTTTTGAATATAATGCCTACTATACCAATATTTGGATTGTGTAGTTGATTGAGCATTCTCTATGTGGTATGTCCTCTCAGAATTATATTCATCTATTATGATCATAGTGGATTTATGATATTCTTCTCTATGAGTCATTGAATATCTAAGTCTTTGTGCACAAAGGTTAGTGTTCTTTTCAGTTTGTTCACACTAATTTCATTTTTTATGAATTAGTGTTTGTTTCCCTTTTCTGCTTTCAAGTTAAAAGCATACCCAGAATAAATCAAATTACACGAGGGAGTTGTAACTCTAAAATTCAGAGGAAAGCCACAAATGCAATTGTGACCTTTCCAAAGCTGTTAGCATTATTGGCCCTTGAGCACCTTGGGCAATAGAGTTGATTACTAGATGTTATAATAAGAGTACCAATCCATTCGCTAACAGGAAGAAAATTAGCAAATTGAATAATTAGGAAATTATTTAATTATGGGAGACAAGAAAGGATACATGATTTTTAAATTAAATAGTTAAAAATTATTTAATTATATGCATGAGAGGGAAATTTGAAATTAATTAAATAATCAAAATTATTTAATTAAAGCAGAGAAGAAAAATGATTTAATTAATTAAAAAATTAAAAATTATTTAATTAAAGGTGATGAAGGGGAAATAATGAATTAATCAAATAATTAGAAATTATTTATTTTAAATTGATGAAAGGGGGTGATGAGAAATAATGAATGAATATGAGGAGTTAAAAGCATGCATGATGTGTTAGACTTTTTTATGTATCTACATTTTTCCCCTTTGAGATAATACACCTATTATGTTGTTTCAAAGACATGCTACTAATTTTTAGTAACAATGATGTCCCATTATGCCCCAATGAATGACAAAATTATGGGAGGATGGTTGCCCCCTTGAGAGATCGACTGAAATAATAATTTCAGGTCGAGATCACAATAGGTAAATGAGATAGGTTTGGTGGAGAATGGGATAAAAAATAGGCTTTAGGTTGGAAAGGAAACTGATCAAGAAGGTTATTCCATGAAGAAAATAGGATGTATGGGTGAGATAAGAGGAATCTATGGTTTTGGAGTCTATATATTGCCCCTTAGGGGAAATTTTCAACTCATTTACACCCTCCTAGTTTAGAAATTCTAAATCTTCGAGATAGACTTTTGAGAAAAGCTACTGAATAAATGGCCGGTCTACCATACACTATTCACCAAGCTAAAAAAGTATGATAGTTCCAGTGGCCAGTTGGAGCAATCCTGCTAGTACATATCAAACTTTTTAGTCGATAAATTTCATTTCAAGTGTCATAAATACTAGGTTTAGGGAGTCAATCAAATGCATTGAAATAGGATTGATGCTTTTGAAAGCTAATGCAACGTGTTTGAAACCTGACACAATGCAATTGACAATGTTGATTCACTTTTGACAAAGTGTGACAAATTTAAAATTTAGTTCACAAATGATTTTGATGTCACAATGCTTTTAAAAAATGGCTCATATTTGATTGTGATAAAGTGAGACATTTGAAGAAAAGGTCGCAAAATATTGACAAAAAACTTGTGAGATCACAATTGAAACAAAGAGTTGCAAAATTAGATATTTTTTCAAGTTTTTCGACAAATTAACATTTTGGGTGTTATTTTTACAAGCTGTATTAGATCCTATCTTTTCGAGGGGGCATCGACCTATAGTGTTTCAAAGGATTTCTCACCTTAGCAAGATGGACATTGATTTCTTGAGAGTGATTGAATTATATCACATTGCCTTCATGCCAAAGATTCTTGTGCGTAGGGCCTTTATGACCATGCTCATTAAGAGGTGGCATACTGAGACACACTCTTTCAAGTTGCTGATTGGGGAGGCTACCATCATGCTTGAGGATGTTTGGAGGATTCTAAGGATCCCATATGATGGAGCTCAAGTATTTTATGAAATTGACAGTAGTGAGGAGGTTTTATAGTGAGTTTTGCATGATGAGGATCCCAATATTGAGGAAAGAGAGATGGGCTTGCGATGAATGGTCAAAGTTTATAATGATCTTCCTTTGGTTATAGGAGGTTTGATATTAGGAAAGATTGTACTAAACTGGTGATCACGAGGATCCTCAGTTGGATGGGACCATGCCTTGTATTATATTCTTATAGATGGAGTAGTATAAGCTATTGGCATATGGCTTCTAGTGTTATCATTGATGGCAACCTAAAGTCATTCATCCAGTCTACAGTCTAGTATTGGTTCATACCGACAAAACTGAATGAAGAATAGGGCATCTGGTTAAAGGAAAAGATGTCGATCCGAACACCAAACCAGACTATTATTTTGAGTTGTGGATCTCAAAGGAAGGTTTTTTGATGTTTTTATTACCTTATCTAAGAAGTATATTGATACACATTCACTGGTGTATGATCTAGGAGATTCGCTGCACTAATTTTTTGATTATCTGTGCTAGAAGGCTGACTTGGCAAAATTAGTCATTACGGATGTCTAATAAGTAATTGGTTAAATGATTTTATGTTCGAATATGATTATATGGGTCCTCTCTATGTCTTAATCAACTTTGGAGGATACACATAGAGAATTAGTGGTGGATTTAGCCGATTATTGAAAAGTATTTTATGTTTTATGTAAGCTGACATATGAATGATAAAATCCTTGACAATTGATATATATATGAGATTGGTAGTATCATTTTATATATGCGAATAATTAGTATGCAAAGTATATGTGTGTGGTGTGAAATTCAGTAGGATAGTGGTCCAAATTCATCTATGCATGGATTTGTGATGCAAATTGTAGAGAAGAGTAGAGAAAAGAAAAGTGAAGAACATAATCAGACTGAGGATCCAAAATATGATCCATGAGCCTAACTGGAACTATAGCTTGGCATAAGTAGATGCTACTACTTCAGTTCAACCCTTCAGATGGTTTTAATCTAAAATTTTGCAAGACAGTGAGCCTTTATATTGAGTAGTGAGCTCTAGGTAGTGTGCCTGAATGCAAGTGCATTCCCTTTTGTAAAACTTATATTTGAGTACTCAAATTGTGGATTTACCTCCATCGTGGTTTTTCCCCTAATAGGGTTTCCACGTAAAAATTTGTGTTATGGTGTTGTGGATGATTAATTTGTGTTTGCATCTTTCTTTGGCTTAATGCTGAAATGGTTTAATTATCAGATTGATAAAGTTCAGATTTGCAGAACACTGATTCACCTCCCCCTCTCAGTGTTCCCTTGAGTCCAACAATTGGTATCAAAGCATTTGGTTCCTTGGAAGAAGTTTAGCAACTTGAGGTGGATCTTGGAATGTGATGGACTATGGTAGTATTTAGCAATAAATTGTGGTGGCACTTGATGAACTTGATTAGTCTAAAGCAGAAGTTCAGGAATTGAAAGCAAATCTTAGGGATACTGAGAAATTCATTTAGACATTGAAAGATCAGATTGTTAAATCTAGGGAAAAGGGGAAAGATCTCTGTGACCAGATTAAGTAGAAAGAAATCAAAAACATGGATGATGCTCATGTTGGATGTTGTGGTTGTGTTGCTGATATTTGGTTGTCATTGATGTCAACACTATTAGCATTAATGAATTTGAAGGTTGTATATGTCGAGGATATTGAGAAAATTTAAATAAATACATTGCAGGTAGCCTGTGAAGTTGAGAAGGTCAGAGTGATGGAAATTTTTGTACATTGATGGTCAGAAGGTGCACATTAAAGGGTTTGTTTATGAGCCTATCTAGTATGTTGTCAGAAAGTTTTAGAGGTGCGCATCAAGAATTGAGAAAGTTATGAATTTATGTGTTCATACAGTTATTCAATTACTTTAGCAGGTGTTTCTAGAAGTGTAATTGAAATTTTGATGAATTGAGTTGTTGCGTACATTCCTGAGATGTTCAATGATGTTTCTAGATCATTCTCTATTAGTGTGGTACATGCACATTGATTGGTGTGTTCGTGATCTAAGATTTTCCTTTGTGTATTTGAGTTTTCATGTTCTTGGCCGACATGATGGTGGTAGTGTGTTGCAGATCCTTATGAATTAATCTTATATTGTTTGGCATATTCGTGGATGTTGATTTAGGTCCTCACTATTTTGTGACTGACTTAGATTGGTGTGCATTAAGATTTTTTTATGAAATTGGGCCGACAGTTGCAATTTATTCTTTATTTGTGGCTAATAGAGTTGTTGATGTAAATTCATGTAGTGGATATATAAGAACAATTGTTTCTTCATTTTAAAGTGTGTGAGTGAAAGGGTGGAAGTGCGAGCATGTGGTGTATATGTGAAATGTATGAATTAAGATTAGATCATTTGATTTCATAGCAGAGTGTAAAGAATATTGAGTGAAGTGTGAAGAAGTGTTTATGTGCCTAACCAGAACTGTCAGCAAGCTTTTGTAGAAGCTAATTTCTAAGTTCAACCCCATTAGATGGATTTAAACTGATTATTTTATGTAAGGCAATGATCCTTCCCTTTGAGCAGTGAGCTCTAGAGAGTGTGCCTGAATGCATGTGCATTCCCCATTCATTTATTTTATTTTACTTCTAACAGGGTGTAATCCTGTGGACTAACATCCATCGTGGTTTTTCCCCTAACAGGGTTTCCACGTATAAAATCTTGGTGTTCATGTGTCTCTGATGTGTTGTTGATTTATGATTTCATTTTTAATTATCAGATCTAAGATTAAAGGTTGATTAAGGTTGAATAAGTTTAAATTATGTAACAACTGATTCACCCCCCTCTCAGTTGTCTATCCTTGTTTTTCCAACAATTGGTATCAGAGCTAGTTCCTTTGAAGAAGTTTAATAGCTTGAGGTGATCCAAGATGGCATCATACAAGAAGGATGGTCCTAGATTCGATGGTATAGACTACTCCTTGTGGAAAGTCAAAATGGAGTAACATTTGAACTGCATAGGTGAGCCTTTCTAGAAGATTACAAAGAATGCATATACTATTCCTTAGAATGGTCCCTCTATTGTTGATTAGATCAAAGCATAAACTATTACCAGGGCTATAGAAGCATTGCTAAGTTCTTTCAAAGATTCAAAGATGACAAATGTAATAGGTCTGAAGACTGCACATGAGATATGGAAAAAGATAGAAACATTGTATGAAGGAGATGCACTAGTGAAATTTGCTAAGCTACAAAGTCTGAAAGGAAAGTGGGAGAACATGAAGATGAGTGAAGATGAAAACATTTTTGCTTTCACGCAAAAGGTAAATGAACTAGTGATGGGCATTAGATGTGCTGGTGGAATCTTGGAAGAAGATGAGATTGTGGCTAAAATACTTAGATCTGTGTCTACTCCTTACAAAACAAAAGCTCATTCTATTGAAGAGCTCAAGACAATAACAAATGTGACAAGAGACATGCTGATTGGAAAACTTGCTGCCTTTGAGTTGAGTGAATTTGGTGAATCTTCTCCTAAGACAGAGTCTGCATTCAAAGCTACTGTATCCAGAAAAAGCCAACAAAGATATGATCCGAGAGAGATCTCTAGGAAGAAATTCAAGTATGAAGATGAAATGAAACTGATTGAAGATGAAGAAAGAGAGCTAGAAGAACTGGAAGCACTGATTATGAAAAGAGAAGCCAGAGAATAATGTAAGTACAAGGGAAAGTTACCTATTAAATGTATCTCTTGCAGTAAGATAAGTCATTTTGCATCAAGGTGTCTTGAAAGAGTTTCTAAGTATAAACCTGATAAGACTAGATTTCAAAAGAAATATTATTATGCTGAAGAAGGTGTTATTGATGATGAATTTGATAAAGAAACTAGAAATGAAGATGAATGGGTATTCATTGATATCAAGGAAAATGGTCTGGTGTCCATTGAATCAGCTAGTAATCAGAATATTGAGAAAGCTCTTGCAACCAGGATTGATGAGAAGGATGAGTGGGTGATTGATAGTGGATGCTCACATCATATGATTGGTGACAAAATAAAATTTCTAAGCTTGGAAGAATATGATGGCGGTGTTGTAAGATTTGGAGATAACAATGCTCATGTGATTTATTGCAGAGGCACTATTTCTCTTGGCGGTAAATGCAATACTGATGATGTTCTATATGTTGAAGGTTTAATGCACAATTTGTTGAGTGTTGGATAGATGGTTGACAAAGGTTACAATCTTCAGTTCAAAGATGGTAAGTGCAGGATATTGGGAAGCTTCAAAAATGTGATTGCTTCAGGTACAAAGGCAAGAGGTAATATTTTTCACTTAAATGCTTCTAGTGAAAGTTGTTTTATTGCTCAAGTTGATGTAAGCTAGTTATGGCATAGAAGGCTGTGTCATGTAAATTTTGATAACATTGTCAAAATAAGCTCCACACAAGCAGCCATAGATCTACCTAAGTTAGTGAAGCCTACTAATACTATATGCAAGGAATGTCAGATGGGAAAGCAAACAAGAATTTCTCTTAGGAGCAAACAACATCATTCCAATGGAGTACTGGATTTGGTACATACTGATCTATGTGGTCCATCCAGACTTAGAAGTCTACAAGGAGAAAGGTACTTTATGTTGCTTATTGATGATTATTCTAGAATGGTATAGGTTGCCTTCTTAAGAGAAAAACATGAGGCATTAGAGAAATTTAAAAGCTTCAAAGATTTGGTAGAGAATGAGACAGGTTTGAAGATCAAATGTTTGAGATCAGACAGAGGTGGTGAATTCACTTCCCGGGAGTTTAATTCATTTTGTGAAGAGCATGGAATAAAAATACAGCTATCTACTCCCCAAAACCCACAACAGAATGAAGTTGTTGAGAGAAAGAACATAACAATTTTAGATGTTGCTAGAACTATGATGTTGGAAGGTAATGTTCCTCATTTCTATTGGAAAGAAGCTGTAAGCACTGCTGTGCATACTATCAACCGAGTGAATGTTAGTTGTAATTCTAGTAAGAATCCTTTTGAGCTATGGTTTGGTTATAAGCCTACTGTTAAATATTTTAAAATCTTTGGAAGTAGATGTTATATTAAAAGAGATGAAGATATATGAAAGTTTGAAGCTAGAAGTGATGAAGGAATCTTTCTGGGTTACTCTACTAAGAGAAAAGCCTACCGGTGTTACAAAAAAAGATTGAAGAAGATGGTTGAAAGTGCAAATGTCAGAGTTGATGAGGACACTGTCAAATCATCTAGGTATTGTGGATATGATTCAGATGACCAAAAAGATAATACTCAGAATGGAAAGAATGTGTAGACAAAAAATTGAGTTCAAATTGCTCGAGTGGATCAAGAAAATCATGAAGAAGAAGACACTACAAAAGAAAGAATATAAGAACCCAAAATTATAAGGTATGTAAAGTGAAGTCACTCTAAAAGTCAGATCATAGGAGACAAGAACAAAGGTGTGCAGACTAGAAGAAGAATTACAGAAGAATATTTCTTGATTTCCAAAAATGAGCCTAGTAATGTCAATGAAGCATGTAAAGATGAATATTGGATGGAAGCCTTGAAGGAAGAACTGATGTAGATAGAGAAAAATGATACTTGGATTCTTGTTCCTAGACCTCAAGACAAAAATGTGATCAAAACCAAATGGGTCTTTCAGAATAAGCTAAATGAGCAAGGTGGAGTAGTTAGAAACAAAGCAAGACTAGTATGTAAAGGATATTCATAGATGGAAGGTATTTATTTTGAAGAAACCTTTGCCCCTGTTGCTAGAATTTGAGCTGTAAGGTTATTTCTTTCTTATGATACTTTCAAGAATGACAAAGTCTATCAAATGGATGTGAAGTTAGCATTCCTGAATGGTGAATTAGAAGAGGAAGTTTATGTTGAGCAACCGAATGGATTTCAACTGACTGATGAAAAAGACATGGTTTTCCGATTGAAGAAAGCTCTATATGGACTCAAACAAGCCCCTAGAGCATGGTATGCTATATTGGATAAATACTTGTTGAAACCTAGATTCAATAAAGGAATTGGTGACAACAATCTATATTTTAAGCTGGATCAAGATAAAGAACTGATAATTAAAGTCTTTGTTGATGACATTATTTTTGAAGGTGATGCTGACTTATGTATGAAGTTTGCTGATGAAATTAAAAATGAATTTGAAATGTCAATGATAGGAGAATTGAAATTCTTTTTAGGATTGCAAATTACTCAGTTGGATGATGAAATCTTTATTTCTCAGTGCAAATATGTAAGAGAGTTAATGAAAAAGTTTGGCATGGAAGACTCAAAGCTAGTTGGTACACCCATGGTAATTGGATGCAAGATAACATAGAATGATGAATCTCCTAAGGCTAATATAGGTCAATGATTGGTGGATTACTTTATTTGACTCAAACCAGACTAGACATTATGAATGCTATGTACATGGTTGCTAGATATCAAGCTGATCCAAAGGAATCACATGTGACTACAATAAAGAGGATTTTTAGATACTTAAAAGGAACAATTGATTTTGGTCTTTGGTATCCTAATGATGATGATCTTAATCTGAATGCCTTTACAGATGTAGATTGGGCAGGAGATGTGGATGACAGGAAAAGTACAAGTGGTGGTGCGTTCTTCTTAGGGAAGAAGCTGGTGTCTTGGCTAAGTAAAAAGAATAAATCCATTTCCTTATCTACTGCTGAGGCTGAATATATTGCTACTGCAAATAACTATACTCAAGTGTTGTGGATGAAGTAGATGCTGAGAAATATCAAAATTGAGTATGATGAGCCTATTGCTATATTTTGTGACAATTCAAGTGCCATAAAAATTTCTAAGAATCCGGTGCTACACTCAAAGACAAAACATATATCTATCAAGTATCACTTTTTGAGAGACAAGGTGAGTGATAAAGAGGTCAAATTGGAATATGTGCCCACTAAGGAACAAATTGTAGATATCTTTACTAAACTGTTTCCTAAGGATACTTTTGAGTATCTCGGAGGCAAGTTAGGGGTGATTTCCCCTCCTAAAATGAACTAAGATGCAAGTCTTTGCATCAATCCATGCACCTACAGCCAGATCTTGTTTCAGATTGATGTTATGGTGGCTACTACTCAGGGGGAGTAGTCAGATGATTCAGATGATATGTGGTTCAGAGCTTGTGTAACTTTACCATTGATGTCAAAGGGGGAGAAGAGTAATGTGAAAAACCTTTGTAGAAGAAAGGGGGAGAAGTGCAATAAGTACTAAGAGAGAAGATGGAAGATCAATGTTAGGAAGAGAAGAACATGTTGAGAAGAGTTAGTTGTTTTGATGGTATTTTTACATCATGTGTTGCCATCAATGTCAAAGGGGGAGATTGTTGGATGCTGTGGTTGTGTTGCTGATATGTGGTTGTCATTGATGTCAACACTATTAGCATTAATGACTCTGAAGGCTGTATATGTCGAGGATATTGAAAAAATTGTAATAAATATATTGCAGGTAGTATGTGAAGCTGAGAAGGTCAGAGTGATGGAAAGTTCTGTACGTTGATGGTCAGAAGGTGTGCATTAAAGGGTTTGTTGCTGAGCGTATCTAGTATGTTGTTTGAAAGTTTCAGAGGTGCGCATCAAGAATTAAGAAAGTTATGAAGTTCTGTGTTCCTACAGTTATTCAGTTACTGTAGCAGGTGTTTCTGGAAGATGTAATTGCGATTCTGATGAATTGAGATGTTGCATACATTCTTGATATTTTTAGTGATGTTTCTAGATCATGCTCTATTAGTGTGGTACATCTGCATTGATTGGTGTGTTCGTGATCAAATATTTTCCTTTGTGTATTCGAGTTTTCATGTTCTTGGTCAGCATGATGGTGGTAGCGTGTTGTAGATCCTTATGAATTAATCTTGTATTGTTTGGTGTATTCAAGGATATTGATTTAGGTCCTCACTATGTTGTGACCGACTTAGGTTGGTGCGCATTGAGATTTGTTTATGAAATTGGGCCGACAATTGCAATTTATTCTTTATTTGTGGCCGACAAAGTTGATGTAAATTCATGCAGCGGATATATAAGAATGATTGTTTCTTCATTTTAAAGTGTGTGAGTGAAAGGGTGGAAGTACACGCGTGTGGTGTATATGCGAAATGTATGAATAAAGATCAAATCATTTGATTTCAGAGTAGAGTGTAAAGAAGATTGAGTGAAGTGTGAAGAAGTGTTTGTGTGCCTAACTGAAATTGTCATCAAGATTTTGTAGAAGCTAATTTCTCAGTTCAACCCCATCAGATGGATTTAATCTGATTATTTTATTTAAGGCAGTGAGCCTTCCCTTTGAGCAGTGAGCTCTAGGTAGTGTGCATGAATGCATGTGAATTCCCCATTCATTTCTTTCATTATACTTCTAACAAGGTATAATCTTGTGGACTAACATCCACCGTGGTTTTTCCCTTAACAGGGTTTCCACGTATAAAATCCTGGTGTTCATGTGTCTCCGATGTGTTGTTGATTTATGATTTCACTATTAATTATTAGATCTGAGATTAAAGGTTGATTAAGGTTGAATAAGTTTAACTTTTATAACAATTGATTCACCCCCACCCTCTCAGTTGTCTATCCTTGTTTTGCCAACAACTCACCTAAATCAAACCTTGAAGGAAATAACTGAAGAATGTGAAAAGCTTGCCAGAAATCATACTACCCTAAATCATGAAATGGAATCTATGGTGATGAAGCTAACTAAGGAGATTGAAGAAAGGAAGAAGAATGAAGAGAGTCTTTCCCAGTCCTTAAAATAAATATCCGATGAATGTAGAAGAGAAAATGGAAAATTCATTCAGTTAGAAAGTGAATTGCAACAATCCAGAAACAATGAAGAAGAACTTGAAAATAAACTTATTATTCTCATAGATGAACTTGCTACTGCAAATGAATACAAGGAGAAGTTTAAGATTAGTTCTGTTAAGCTTGATGAGCCGACTCAAGGAAAAAAGAATGCTAAAGACAAGAGAGGTCTTGGATATGAAAAAAGAAGAAAGCTTCAGATCTGGACCAAAGAATTCTAGGCAAAGAAACCAGATGAACAAAGATGAAAGGTATCCAGTAAGACAACCTAATGCTAAAAAGTTTAATGGATACTATTTTTCTTGCAATAAATTCAGCCATATGGCCACTCAGTGTAGAAGTAAAATGAAATCAAGTAATCCATAATTCTTTGGTTAGTGTTTTAATTGCAAAAAGTTTGGTCATAAATCAATTGAATAAAGAACTATGTCAAAATACTCTATCAATAGAATGAATGTTGAATGTTATACCTATGGAAGATTTGGGCATATTTCTAATCAATGCAGATCAAGACAAAATAAATGGAATGATTGGTCTGGACAAGGAAATACTATGTGCTACAATTGAAATAAACATGGTCACATTGCAAGATTTTACAGAAACAAAAATATGGGTAAAAGAGGTCCGGTATACAAAGACAAAAATACATAGAAAAATGATAAATTAAAAGGAAAAATGATTGTGGATGAAATAAGAGATCAGATGAATAATAAATGGGTAAGGAAGAATGAATTTGATGCTAGAAATGGTTCTACATCAGAACCTGCTTTCGGTAATTCTTCCAGAAATTGATCTCAAGCCATTGGCCCAGGGGGAGTTTTTAAAGAAAATATTTTTCCCCTGTTCGTCATCTGGTACCAGAATGCGAAGGATGATCAAAAAGGTGTATCAATGATATGCAGAGGTTTTGGAAGACATTCACAAGAAATTTCAAGAAATCATAAGTTCGAGAAATAACTTTTCTCTCTGTCTGAGAAAACAAAATATTCGGGAAACCTAGGGAAAAGCATTTATTACAAGTGTGCGATCTATAAAAGATAAGTTGAAACTCTCATTTGTCACTTTTCATCGAAGGAAAAAAAAAGGGAGAGCACTCGGTAGCAGAATTTCGAAGCAGTAAAATAAATTTGGTGGAGAATCTCAGAACACATCAGGTATTTCAGTTGTTTTCGGATTTTCCATATAATTTGGTGTGCGGTTGATTAAAAAAAAATGAAAGGAAGAATAGAAAAAAAACAATTTGGATGAATACAATAGTGAGAAGATTAGGGCCATGAGAAATCTGTTGTTTCCCAATGAATTAAAGTGGTTAAGAGAAGCCAAACACAAGAATTTGGATATTTGGAATGAGTTTTCATACTTCGAGAACGTAGAACTCGTAAAATTCATTTTGAGAAGATTAAATGATGACACCTTGATTTTGGACAAACCCTACATCATTTTGAAGGAAGTAATTGGAAATTTGACTAGATTATGTAAATTCAGGGACACACCAAGAAAGAAATCCATCCAGAATAAAGAAGTTGAAACCCTAACCAAAATAATTGGAGATCAAAGGGCACTGATAATCTCGACAATCAAGAACCCTGTTAGAAAGTACATTGTGCATGAAATATCATATAAAGTCATTTTCAAAAATAGAGAAGGAGCAACTTCAGCTGGTGTAGTCTACATCTCACACAAAATGATAATGGAAGGTCAAGACTTCGACCTGTGTGGACTATTAAAGGATCAATTGATGGAGAATGTGCAATTAACAAAAGAGACAGGTTACCCTTTCAGATTTGGTACTCTGGTCATATGTCTGGTAATGCATTTTCAGAATTGTTTACCGATGGATAACAATTTGGCATGGAAATTAAATGAGGTGTGCAAAAAGATATACACACACTCTAAGAATTTGGCTAACTGTGATTAAGAATTTGAAAATTTCTTTTAGAATTTGCTAGGAAAGTTTAGCTCAACTAGTATTTCTCTTCCAGTAAGGACTCTTGAAGTTTGTTCCTCTTCTGGTAAGATGGAGAAAAAGAAGAAAAGAGAAAAATAAATTGATGTTTGTACTCCTTCAGAATACAAGATTCTAAAAATTGAAGGTAAAGGAAAGGAACAAGAAATTGTGGACATACCAGATGAGGAATCTAATGAATAAACTGAGGACATACAAAGAAAAGAGCAAGATTCAGCCAGATCAGAACCAGAAAAGGAAATGTCAGAAGCAAGTGAGGAAGAAGATGACCTGAAAAAGGAGAAGCTTCAACAAATTATTCACAAGGAAGGTGGAATGCATAAAATTGCCAAATTATGGTCCATTAGACCATCATATGATCAGGATATTATTCTAAGTGCTCATATTGTACACAGTCAAATCAAATTGGAGAATTTATAGAACATCTTACCTGAAGAAATGATTGAATGCGTAAAAGAAACAATGAACTCTGAATCTCAAGACAAAGAAGAAGGTGAAGTTATCTCATATTTGAAGGGGCAGTTCAGGCTATCACTTACCAAATTGAAAAATAAAATGAATGAGCTGAGGCAATGCATAAGTGCAACTAACACATCTACAACTATTGCATCTGTTGGCCTCATGCAGTTGGGAAATACAAAGAGAAGTTGGAGAAAATTGAAACATAATTGAATGGGATTGGAAAAAGTTTTGATATGTTTCAGGATCAGGATGGAAAAATAAAGAAGAGAATTCAAGAACTACAATCTAAGCACACAAAAGTTCAATTCACTAAAAGCACACTTGTGGACACTTTTGGGAAAGTGAAGGACCTAACCAAATGCAGATTGGAACAAATGGTTGAGATACTGAGGAAAGGTGAAAAGTTAGAAGATGTGATCACAATTTCACAATCTCTCATTGAGATTGTCAATAGGAAATCCAAGAATAAAAATATGATCATAATCATTGAAATTTATATAGATGTGTGGAAGAAATTCCTCCCAGAGATGAAAGAGAATCATAAGATAATTTTCTAAGTTGCAGTTTTTCAAAGTTTTGAAAACAATTTTGAAGTTTTGATTATATTTGAAAAAGAGGGAGAGAAAGAAACACATATTTTGTCGATTGTTGGCATATTTTTTCATTGATGTCAAAGGGGGAGAGAAAGTACTGAAAAATGCCTCATCAATCTAAGGGGGGGCTATGTTTTGGAATTTTGAACTTTGGCAGTGTACTCATATTGATTTTGACACTTAGTCATTTTTCACTAAGTGTTTCCATCAATTCTAAAGGGGGATATTGTTGGAATATGGATTCTAGCGTTGTCATTGTGGCAACCTAAAGTCACTCATCCATTCTACAGTCTAGTATTGGTTCATACCGACAAAACATAATGAAGAACAAGACATCTGATTAAAGGCAAAGATGTCGATCTGAACACCTCACTAGACTATTATTTTGAGTTGTGGATCTCAGAGGAAGGTTTTTTGATGTTTGTATTACCTTATCTGAGAATTATATTGATACACATTCACTGGTGTACGATCTAGGAGATCCGGTGCACTAATTTTCTAATTATCTATGCTAGAAGGCTGACTTGGCAAAATTAGTAGTTGTAGATGTCTAAGAAGTAATCGGTTAAATGATTTTGTTTTCTAATATGATTATTTGGGTCCTCTCTATGTCTTAACTGACTTTGGAGGATACACATAAAGAATTAGTGGTGGATTTAGATGACAGTTGAAAAGTATTTTATGTTTTATGTAAGCCAACATATGAATGATAAAATCCTCGAAAATGGATATATATATGAGATTGGTAGTATCATTTTATATATGTGAATAAGTAGTATGCAAATTATATGTGTGTGTGGTGCAAAATTCAGTGGTATAGTGGTCTGAATTCATCTGTGCATGGATTTGTGATGTGAATTGTAGAGAAGAGCAGAGCAAAGCGAAGAATAGAATCAAAGTGAGGATCCAAAATCTGATCCATGAGCCTAATCGGAACTGTAACTCGGGATAAGTAGATGCTACTACTTCAGTTCAACCCTTCAGATGGTTTTAATCTAAAATTTTGTAAGGTAGTGAGCCTTTATATTGAGTAGTGAGCTCTAGGCACTGTGCCTGAATGCAAGTGCATTCCCTTTTGTAAAACTTATATTTGAGTACTCAAATTGTGGATTAACCTCCATCGTGGTTTTTCCCCTAATAGGGTTTCCACGTAAATATCCTTGTGTTATGGTTTTGTGGATGATTAATTTGTGTGTTTGCATCTTTCTTTCATTTAATGTTGAAATGGTTTAATTATCAGATTAATAAAGTTCAGATTTGCAGAACACTGATTCACCCCCTCTCAGTGCTCCCTTGAGTCCAACATAAGCATGGAATCCATGCATTGACACACCTTTATCATAATATGCACCAGGTGGTGTATAGGTCAACTACCAATTAATCAATTAGTGTGACACTACTACATGTATGTGTATGGGAGCATATCATTGTTATGCAACGAGTAGGACAAGTTGATTGACATGCCGAAGATACTTATGCATATTGTTATGATACCCTATTGAATCAACAAAGCTTGGGGATCTAGATTACTAGAGGAGAGTTATCGATCAGATGGATGAGTTCATTTGACAATCATGGCTATAGTATGAGGCCTTAGATGAGGATGGTGGAAAACTACCATACTATAGAAAGACTCGATGGATTATTCTATGAACACCTCACATACTCGAGAGATATCTTCCTAACGAGGTCATGAGATAGTTCAGGGAGGTGTAGGATATGCTGAAACCCAATTATGTAGCTATGTTTTCTTGCACATAGCAAGAGATAGGAAAATGGGGAATGATAGCCAGCCCTAGAGTGGTTGTTGTAGAGCTTTTCAAATTAGGGATGCTTCAGTGGACTTGTAATTTAGGAGAAAAGGATGTAGGGATTACCCTAGAGTATGATGCCTAGTGGGAAGTATAGAGACCACTGCGATTCATCATCAAGATGGTGGAGTAGTGAGGTGGTGGAGGTGAGAGGTGGAGCCACCCAAGGGTCACCAAGTGAGGCAAAAGGTAGAGGTATCTGTTGTAGGTGGTGATGGTGGGGGAGGTGGATGTCTAGATCAGGTACGGTGAGGACAAAAAGTACAATAGGTAGTGGCACCTATGAGAGGAGATGAGTATAGAGGAGATGAGGTATGTATATTAGGAGCCTATAGTTGCCCTATCAGAGCAAGATAACGATCAAAGAGAGAGAGAGAGAGATGTGTATAGGAAAAAGAGGAAAAACCTCTCCATTCAGTTAACTCAGATGACCATTGAGTGGGATGCTGAGATAGCCCACCAACAAAAAATAGATATTCAAGTGGCTTAGCTAACTGTTGAGTGAGATGTAGAGAAATCATGTTAACAATAACTAGAGGCTGTAGGTGGTGGTGGTGGGACTTCTATGATAGATATGGATAGATATATGGTAGACACAAGGATACTCACTCAGGAGGCCACATATTACCAAACACTATATGAGTTCATAATACTTGCTAGGAGGAGATCTCCCAAGTTCTTTGTGAGGAGTATAGTAGGGGTGTTAATAAGGATATTAGATGGAGGATTAGTATTGCACCTGCTATTAGTACCACCTCAGCCACAATAGCCAAGGCATTTAGGAGGATAAGAGCCTAGGACATAGTAGTTGTAGGTTAGTAGGTTGCTCCTCCCTATCCACCTTCTCCTAGTTGGGAGGAGGAGAGGGGGAGTTCAATGTAGATATGTCTTTGTATATGATATATAGATATTTTAATGTAGACCCATTTTTGATATGCCTGCATTCAAATGTATATAGATTCATGGCTCTTGATAGCCCTTATACATACATTTGTATATATATGGACCTTGTATGATGCCATATTTTTCATGATAAATATGAGATGAGACTATATTTTGATTTGAATATGATGTTTATATGCATATGATGGATGTTTATATAATTTGATGTATATATCCACAGATTTCTATATGATTATATTCTATATGATGATGAATCTATGATGATGCTTAGATTAGATGACATGATGTGATGCTATGATTCTTTTTATTTTTTATTTTTGATGATGTATATGGTGACTATATTATGATGCATTGTTGCTATGATGATGCAAGATGTATGATAGGATGGTACTAATGCTTGGTGAATTTTGGATGCAATGGATATTTTTGGTTTATGTAATGACACTTGGATAAAATAGTTAGTATGATGATTAGGATAGAAGAAATGATTTTGGATAATGATGGATAGATGGATAGATGATTAGATAGATAGAATAATGGATTGTTTTGATCAATTATCAATGAAAGATATAGTTATTGGGATGGATTGAGATTTTTTATGATTGGAATATGGGATGAGATATTTGATTTTTATTTTTCATTAGGTTATGCTAAATAATGCAACAAAATCCTTATTTTAATATAGAAAGTAGACACTATGAACCAATGTATGAGGAATCAAGGTGGTGTCATATCTATTGAATGGAATTTGAATCTATAAACAAATAGGAGTATCCTTGTTCATACTTGACATAAAAAACTTATTTGATTATGAGAGAATGAAGTTTCAAAGAAAGTTAGGCCTATGCACAAAAGGTATAAAGAACTTGATATGCAAAGGTTGTTATATTGCCTGAAACTATCACTTCACATACAAGGTAAGTATTTGCCATGGTAGTATTGTAAGAACATCCCACAAACACAAAAGATGAAAGCAATGACAATGCCCCACTCTTCTAAACACACTGAGATATTTAAGATCAAGGTGGATTCGAGTAAGCAATAAAGTGAGATAAAAAAATCGATTGGAAAAACATATCAAAGCTATCATATCTCTTTCTAGAGAGGCTGTAATTGTTGATCTATGATTGTGCATATTGAAGGAATGATATATCCATTAAGGAAAAGATTTTGGATGTTGAATTAGTTGCTTTATGAAATTGGTATGTAGGTAGTGGGTTTGTTCTGACAATGATCGATGCTAGTAATTTTTCATGAATGTTCTAGGTTTTGATGATTGCCACATTTTATTTTTCTTATTTCATCAAAGATGAGTGTGATGATAGGTTTATTATGGAGGATGATTTTTCTATGGATGGGTGAGTTGTGTTGATTTGTTTTTTAAACTTTTGAAAAATTTGAATGTTTTTGAATTTTTTGTTGGAATATGTGAGATTTTTTAACATTTTTGGAATATTTGAGTCTATTTAAAGATTTTCAACTATTTGGATTTTTTTCAAAATTTTGACTATATGGATGTTTTTGGATTTTCAGCTATTTGGGTGTTTTTAGATTTTTGAGGATATTTGAATATTTTTAGATTTTTGACTATTTAGGTTTTTTTTGAAAATTTGAGAATATTTGAATATCTATGGATTTTTGACTATTTAGATGTTTTTTGGATTTTTAGATTTAAGGTAATGAACAAGGATCCAATCCAACTACTAGGTTTATTAAATTCCCCCAATTAGATATAAGATATTGTTATTATGGACTATATGAAGTGATCCTATGATAGTATTAGGTGATATGGATAACACTAGATATTGGTAAATTACCAAACCATGCTAGGTGCATAGGTGAAAATATGGTAGATGAATGGATGGAAATGGATGAAGTGCCAAATTTATTATTGATGGAATGGATAAGAATTTTGATAGATGGTAGATGGTGCCGATTATGCATGGAACTTGTTTTCTAGGTTTCACCAAGGTTCTTGTCCAAAGTTCCACTGAAGTGGTTGTCACTAGAGGATGCTTTTTTATCTTTACTATTTTTTTCCTTTTTTTTTTGATTTTTTAAATTTTTTTTGCATTTTTGAATGAGATACCTCAACAGTTTTAAGTATAGAACTGCTTGAGATGACTTTTTTTTGGTGGGATCTTCTAAGGGCTCATATTTTGGTGTATCCAGTAGATAGGTTATTGAGTCATAGATTGCTATGACTAAAAATGGTCCCAACTAATTCGGTTCAAATTTTCCTTTGTTATCTTAATCTAGTTGGTTCTTCTAGTTTTCCTTGATTTGGGACCAACAATTTCACACATAAATTCTAATTTAGGGACCTCAAATATTGGTACCAATAAGTGCTCTACAAGAAACTCACACTCTCAACTATTATTATGTTGCAAGGTGTGTGCCCTTGGTCTCCTTGTGTTGTGCAATGTAGTTCTTAGGCTTTTGACATGGCTTAACCACCTCGCATGGATTCGTTAACTTTGGCGATTGTATCAGGCATTAACAAGTCAATATTTTTGTCCAATATCATTTTTCTTTACAACAATTCGTATCAGAGCCTGAGTCATAAGCTCAAACCTCTCACTTGCGCTAGGGGGGATTGTTGCAAGGTGTGTGCCCTTGGTCTCCTTGTGTTGTGCAATGCAAATCTTAGGTTCATGACATGGCTTAATCACCTCCCGTGGATTCATTAACTTTGGTGGTTGCATTAGGCATTAACAGGTCTATATTTTGGTGCAATGACAACTATATTTGTAACATATTAGGCATGTCTAGGAGAGACCGAATGGTTTCCATAATATTTGCAACCCTATTATTGACTCTAGATATTTTTTCGAATGAGATCGTAGTGAAGTATTGTTTGACACTATCAACCATTCTTTTGTAGGGGATAAATTTATCATCTTTTATTTAATAGTCATCATTGACCTATCTCACTACTAGTTGTGAATCACCATAGACTTGTAAATATTTTATATGCCATTATATAGCCATATTTGGTCCTTTAATCAATGTTTCATATTTGACTATGTTGTTTGTGCATGAAAATGCTAGTTGATATGATTTTGGTATGCAATCACCTTAAGGGGTGATAAATAAGAATCCTACCCCTGAGCCATGTTGGGTGTGTGATCCCTCAAAATATAAATTCCATTGACTAGTGGGAGTGATGCTGAAGATTGCCTCATCTAGAAATTTTGATATGAGAGGATTCTCATCATATAATGTTTCCTTTGATAACTGATAGGATATAACTTGTCCTTTGATAGATTTTTTGTCTGCATATTCTATATCAAATTTGATAAGTATCATTACCCATTTAGCCATGCATCCTGTGAGTGTTTCTTTTGATAAGAGATAGTTTAAAGGGTTTACCTTAAAAATGAGCTTAGTTTGACGATTGAGCATATAGTGTTAAATATTTTGTGAAGCAAATACAATAGCTAGATATTGGTTGATGGGAGTATAGTTAATCTCAAAGCCTAATAAGGTTCAAATGATGTAGTAGACTTCTCTTTCTATTTTGGAGTCGTCATGTTGTACCAGGAGAGTTCATAATGCTGAAGATGTGGCTGAAATGTATAATCTCAAAGGTCTCTCTAGAGCCAAAGGTATCAATATTATAGGTGATGCTAGATAATCCTTAAGCTACTAGAAGGCTTGCTGACATTTATCATCCCATTTGAATATGACATCCTTATGTAGGATATGAGTAAATGGATGACACATATTTTCTAGCTATACTATGAATCTTCTAATGTATTGTAGTTTTCCTTGGAGACTACGAAGTTGTTTTAGAGTTTTGGAAGGAGGCATATCAATAATTTCTTTGAATTTTGTGAGGTCCACTTCAATACCTCTATTAGAAAATATGTATCAGAATATTTTTCCTGAAGTGACACCAAATATACATTTGTTTGGATTAATCCTCACTTGATTCTTTTCTAGTCTATCAAATATCTATGCTAGAGCCTCTAGATGTCCTTTCCTTGTGATTTATTTTGCTAGGATTTCATCTACCTAGTACTCCATAATGTTATGAAACATAACTATCATAGATCGTTGATATGTTGCACCTACATTTTAAAGACCAGATGATATGAGATTCTAATAGTATGTACCCGAAGGGCATGTAAAATTTTTCTTATGCAAGTCTTTTTGTGCTATATCGATTTGGGTATATGTTGAAAAACTATCTATAAGGGAAAGCATCTTGTGACCTGCTATGAAATCCACTATGATGTCTATGTTGGGAAATGGAAATTTTTCTTTAGTACAAGATTTATTGAGATCTCTAAAATTTGTGCACGTGTATTCCCCTAGTGGGATTTGAAATAGGTACTAGATTGGACACCCATTCTGGATAATAAATTGGTCTTATAAAACCAACATCCAAAAGTTTATGTAGCTCTAATTTGACAAGTAGTACAATTTATGGATGCATCTTATGTAGATTTTGTTTCATTTGTTTTTCCTTTGGATATAATATCAAGTGATGGACCACTAATGCTGTATCTAATCTAGGCATGTCAATGTAAGACCAAGAAAACGTTTTCTCGCTCCTTTAGGAATAATGTAATTTTTTTTTTCTCTTCAGGGTCTAAAGATGCCACATAGAATGTGATCTTAGGAGTTTTGGTAGTTCCAACATTGATTTTATCCGAGTCTTCTACTAGTGTTAATTTTTCTTGGTGCTTAGTGATACTAGGGAGGTCGAATCCTTCATACTTAGGTGACTCAAGGAGTTTTTCACCCTAGATACATCCTTTATTTTGAATTTTTCATAATCTAAAAGCACCACATTTTGGTTTTTTCTAGGAGATCTATTTTTATGTTTATATTTTCACATTTGTGATTGAGGGATCCAAATTCACCCCACAATATGATTTCACATCAATCTCTATATCAAATCCTAATTTTTTATCTTTAGGAGGTATTCCATCTCTAAGTCCCATGAAATCAATAATAGCATCATCATTTTTTAATACATCCAAAATTTGTGCTTGTTGTTTGTCCCAATCAATGAGTTGGGGGTAAATGAGTTGAAGGCTATTATCTTGTAAAGATGAGGTAAATGATAAGGTCATAATGGTATTTAAAGATGTATTCTCAAATAGATCCATGATGTACATGGGGGAGTCCTTGATGGTATCATCGTTAGAAGTATCAGACGTGGGAGAAACTCTAACTACCTCACTAGGGATGCTCTCAATGTTAGGGGTAACATTATCTTGTAAACCATCCCCAAGCCCTTCATATCTTTGTCATTTCTCTAGAACAATGGGTTCTCTTATTCCTTGCTGATGTAGACCAAGGCCACAATGGCTAGTGAATCCCATGTTCTTAATTATTTGGAAACCTTTTCTATTTGGATCAATTGGTAGAATAACTTGTTCTTTCTCATCTTAGGACAACCATTTGGAGATATCTTCCTCTATGACCTATTTGTAGAGCTCTCCCCACTTGGAGAAAATAGTAGGCTTGATTTTGATAGTAGAAGAGGTTTTGTCTATGTGTTCTGGTTTTCCATATGTCTTAGGAGAAGATGGAAGTTTTCCTACATAATACACAACTATTGTCTTGTACTTGAACCTTAATTTTAGGAAGAGGTTTATGAATGGTGAATGAGGAGGCTAATTTTGATGGATCAATATAAGATATTGAATGGGAGGCGATATCATTGTTAGGAACTTGGAGTAGCTTTTGATATTTTTCTTTCAAGTTCTTACAATAATGAAAAGGTTGAGGGTCCCCATAAATGGTGACTTTAGCTTCATTGTAAGGAAATTTTAGGCATTGATGATAGGTTGAAGAGAAATCATGCATGGCATGTATCCATGGGCATCCTATGAGGATGTTATACAGAAAATCAAGGTTTAAGAGTTGAAATTTTTCTTTTGCAAAATCTAGACCAACCTGAATAGGAAGTTTGATAGTCCCTTCTAATTCACGTTCATTATCATCATATGCTCTAATAGTAATTACCTTTTATTTCTTAATATCCTCGTCAGAGTATCCCAATTATTTGACAAGTTTCAAAGTATAAATGTTCAAGCCCACTCCACCATCTACTAAGACTTTTGATTTTATATTTGTGGATGAATAATTCTAAATGTAAGGCATGATTATAATATGTATGAAGGGATATATTTTTCAGTGAATACTAGATGGTGATTAGATATAATATGCTTACCATAGCTTGGAATTGATCAATATCTATGTTGGTAGGAATAGATGATTCTAAGAGTTCCTTGTCTAATAATTTTTTATACGAGGGAGAGATCCTAATAAGCTCTAAAATGGATATTTGAGTTGGAGTTTTATTAAGATGATCTACGAGACTATAATCAATTGGTAGAACCTTAGTTAGGCTTTTAGATTGGGGTGGAGTTACTTGAATGGAAACTTTCCCTCATCTTGTAGCGACCACACTCAAGATTCTTACTAGGTATAGTGACAACATGAAAAAAATGTTTATATTCTTGGATATGTCCTATTAAATTATCATAGGAGTGGTTGACTTTATTATAATCATTTGCTTTTCCGAAGTCATTTCCTTTACCATGGTTTGGGATTGGATCCTTGTAAATTCATAGAACATTATTTCTAGAAGTTCTAGGATGTTGATCGATGCTAACATCTCCTTGGTCAATGAGATCTTGTATGATATTTTCAAGTTTCATGTAATTTGATGTTTTAATGTGACCTTTTGTCCTATGGTATTTGCAATAATCATTATAATTATGCCATGAGGGTTTAAATTGAGGCTCATCATAGTTTCTAAGTTTTTGAAGTTTGATAATATTTGATTGAATTAACTTGTTTAAGATCGTCTCAATTGGTTCTCGTAAGGAAGTGTACTTATGTCTAGTGGGATTGTTAGGTCATGGTGGTCCTCTTGGGGGATTCCAATTTTGGTTGTTCTACTAATTATTTGGTGGGGGTTGTATGTTTTGTTCCAATTTTTTCTACATTCCCATTGTTGGTGACATTCTTATTTTTAGCCCATAGGCGAGGTTTATCATTAGAGTTTGATGAATGATCCCTATTATCCTTAAATTATTTAACAATTCCCTTAGTAATGAGAGCCTTTTAAATAGTGATCCCTTTTTCTATGACTTCTTCAAAGGTTTTAGTACATTATATAGTTAAGTGGAAGCCAACTTCGGTGTTAAGGTTTTGGATAAATATATCTATGAGTGTTTTTTCAGGAATAGGCCATTTTCATTTGTTGGTCTTATATCTCTAATGTTGTAGGAATGAACAAAATGTCTCTCCTATATTTTTTTTGTTCTATATAAGTTGGTCATGGTAGTTTCATGTTCCTTGTTGTATGAAATGTGAACATCAAATTTGTACTCTATACGAATGATTTAAGAAATGAAACCAAACAAACACAAATAACAAACACTCAAATTAGGATAAGAAAGCTCAAACCAACATAGAATAAAATGTTGAGCCTATTTTTGAGTAGATTTTCCCATGATAGTCGATTGGTTGTGTGCTCACTATAAATTATGGTAACATAAAGATGCTCTAATGAAAATGAGTGATTTTTTTTTATAAATGGCTATGGGTTGGATATATAGATTTTGTATGAAAAGAGATGAAGTTTTGAGATTGTATGATGGAGATCAAATGTGGAGATGAGAGGTAATATCTCAAGCCACAAGATTGTGCCAAGTGGCACAAGGAGAGTGCTTGAGAGGGAGATTGTACCCTTGAGGGTAAAAGGACCATGTGATTGATGTGATGGGAAGGTTTGACCCACTTAATCAAGGATTAAGTGTGTGCACATGCTTAGTGGGTAGGTTAGGTGGGGATTAGGATTAGGATTAATGCAAGTGGGGGAGTTGGAGGATGTGACATGTGAGAGGGTAAATTAAATAAATAACTTATTTGTTTAATTTTTTGAGGAAAGGGATAAGGCATGGGAGTAAATAATTAAAGGTAATTATTTACTAGGGTATGATTTAAGAAAATAGAGGAAATAGATTAGGATGAAGGGAAAATGGATAATTAATATTAATTAAATAATAAGGTATTATTTGAAATATGGGGAAAGTGATCCCCAAATTTTTATGTGTGATAATAAAACTTAGGAATATCAATAGGTACATTTCCCTAGGGATTTCATTAGGAAAGAGATCACATGGTGTAAAAATTGACTTCCAACCTAAATGGTGAGTCAATCAAACCTAGATCTCAATCCTTAGGACAATATGAAAGATCTAAACTAAAATAAAATTATTTGAAGCACTTAAACTCAATGAAAAATAAAACCTAATACTTAAAATGAAAATTCCTAAATGTAAAAAAACATAAATAAAAATTTGTAGGAAGATCTGAGAAGGGTCTGATGGCATGCACATATCACCAAAAGTTTTTTTCGAGGTCTACTAAGGGACTGGTTCACCCTTGAGCAAATGGGTCTTTGTAGGCCTTTCCAAAACTATAAAAACTAAAGTTGTAGACCTTTTTCTGCACTCTATTCATGTACCTACAAATCTTCATGTTTGGATTCAGACCTACAATAAATATGCAACAAAAAATATTTGTTTGTCTAGGGGTTTTCCTCGATCAAACCCCAAGTTTGGTAATTAAACCTTGATAAAAAATGAAGATCAAATAAATGACGGCGTGTGATCCCTAACCTTAAGTGCATCTAAGGTTGTTATGACCTAAAATGCAAAGAAAACCTAATCAAGTGCATTAGATTATGATTACTATATGATAATGACAAGATTCACTTAGGGAGAAGTCAAAACACCCCAAATAAATTTGAAACATAATGATACCTTGAAGTAGGTTTCTGGTAGAATGAAGCTTGAAGACGAGAACACTAGGAAATAAGTAATTACGTTAGAGGAAATGGCAAAATACGTCTCCCACACCTAGAATTCATCATGTCCTATTGGAATCAACCTTCAATCGTATGATGAAAGCTTGATCAAAATTTGCAAATGGACTTGAAGACCTGCAATTACACACAATGCTACTCCAAGAATTTGATTTTTTCTTGCTTGAATGTTATCTCTTTTTCATCTAGTTTGAAATGATGAAAAGATTAGGCTTTTATAAGCATTTCTCTAATTTCCCAAGTATTAGATCTCGATATCTGACATTTACAATTTAAATTTGAGACCTTAAAATGCCTCAAAAAACATATTTTAAAATGGGTCTTGACACTTAAAGGTGGCCCATTCACCCATTGCCAAATGGGTCTTGGCCTATAAGTCCAGGACACACATGATCCAAGGAAGATTGATGTTTGAATGCATTTATTCAATGTGTGTTTCAATGTTGAAAAATGATAAAAATAGGCCTTGGGATGCATAATAAACGGAATTAGGGCCTATTTAGGAAAGGTGAAAATGCATAAATGTAAGGTCACTAAAATAGGTCCAAACTAAGTATGAAATTGTACTATCAACTACAATGGAGTACAATTTTCTATGCTACACTTACTCCCACTTTAGCAGCCATATGATACTTCATGCATATGCAAGCTAAAGTTCTTGAAAAAAATCATGCTTCATAAAATGATACTCATATTGATATTATAATTTATTTATGAACAAGAAGAATGAAGCCACCAAAGTAGTTATTTGCAAAACCATAATTTTAGGAACCACATCCTACAAAATCAATTCATTATCTATTCAAAATCATCTTAAAATATGTCAAACTTCTTTAGAGAACCAAATTTGAGGGTAGATGTATGCCCCTCTGATTTCACTTGCTTTATGGAGGTGGAATCAGGGTAGCAATCTAACCACACCAAATTGCTATGTTTTTTGGATGGAAATGCTTATGATAGGGTTATGAGATCACAACACCATATATTAGTAAAAATTGAATGAGATTGAGGATGGAACTATGAATCCAACACAATAGACAACATCGAAAATGGACTTCGCTAGCCCTCATTGTGATGATTTTAGTAAAATGTACTATTAAGAAAGTTTACAATATGTTAGTGTAAAATCACATTTCTGAATATCATTTTGATATTTACCATTTGGAGATTACCTTGTTTCAAAGGAGTTAAGATGTTGAGTCAATGATCCTATGACCCCCAAGATTAGAGTCTAGGATTACAGACGATGTCCTCCCATTAGAGGTGAGTTTATTGTACCTTCTACTTGATAGAGCTTTAAAATTTTACAAATTTTGGCTGGTCACAGGGAAATTTTTATCACCCTTTTTCTTTTTGGCCTAGGGTTTAGGGGTTTGTCACCCTTGCTTAAATTTTTTCAAAATCATCAAAACCTTGCGTTATGTTTTCATGTCGACCCACTGTACCAGGTCATCGATCGTCTTAGTTATGAATTATGACATCACACCCATTGTTTTACCAGTCCCATCGCTTAGATTTTTTGGTCATCAGGCATTTATCAAACTTTGTTATACTTTATGGTTGGCCCGAAATATTTTGTCTTTTAAAGACTCATATCTTAAGTCTTTAAATATTTGAGGGGTCATTGCTCGTCACCTAGCCCACGACCCCTTCCTTATAATGAACGTTATGCACGTGCTTAAATCCAAGCCTTTGCATGCATGCCACACAATATTAAAATAATACATTTCAGATGGGACACATGGTATGCGCAATTATGCCACACGTCTTTCATTTCGTGTGGGACCCATTTCCCACTATCAACTTGATCTCTCATGGAAAAGGACTAATGACTTTGATGCATCGATGGGAATTGATTTGGGCTGTAGTGTGCATGCCACACAAAATATTTAATGGTTTCACCTAACGCCTTGTGCGGTCTGCGCAATGGCGCCACATGGACTTTGTTGGCGACACAAGGAGACTAGATGGGGCCCGTGGGTGGTACACATTTTTTGACGAGGAAAGCATCATTGGCTGGAGGGCCTGCCATGTGACATCATGGAATATTCAAATGTTTTTGACTCAATCTAATTCATTCAACATGCCAACACGTTGGTGCATCGACGACCTATATTCAAAATTTAGAACCAGCCATGTGATGGCTATTTGAGCTCTACGAGTGACGGGCATTAATGGTGCAAGCTCTTCAAAGGATATGAGCTTGATCTCCATGTGTGTGAAGGGATAATTCCTGGCAATCATGATGAATGTTACACCAATTTCTATGTACTTGGGAATTAACGGTGGTGATGAAGATGCCAACGAATGATCACTCATTTTCTCGTGCTTCAATTGGAGCATTGATGATCGCTTCATCAATTTGCTCAATAAATATGGATGATGGCTCTTTCATGGTCGCCATATCAGTTGATTTTCTAGAATGCTCTGTATTCGAGTGGTTTTTCTTGTGAAGGTCTAAGTCTTGGTGAAAAATGAGCAAGTCAACTGCATCTCCATCAATTGTGCATAGGTCAGCAAGGGGTAACGTTCAAAAATATCGTGACAATTTCATGTTAGATGAGCAATATAGTCTTCAAGGCTCCCTCGGCCCAAAGATCGAAAATATGAAGCCCATCCCAGGGCTTTTGAGGTGCAGCTGTCGGCTCAAAATCCAAGTTGCAAGAGCAGAGGTGGTGGCGTCGGGCAAAGAATGGAAGTCTGCCAAGTATGGGAGGAGGTCAAAGGCCAAGCTAAGGTACGGTCGAGGTTCTCTAGGTCGACATAATTTTCCAATTGATGTCTCTAGTAGTTTTGGTGGTAGTGATTCAGAGACTGACTCTGATTATAGCTATTTCCTCATGACTTTGATTGAGATGGCTGGCGTGAACGAGGAGGTCCTCATGGTTTCTCCAATTAGCACAGTGGCACCATGTGATGGTTTTGGTTTTGGTGCTGGGAAGTGTATTGATGAGGATAAGGTGGTGGTTTTGCCTCCCATTAAGGAAAAAATGAGAAGTGACTGTCTATACCATGGCCATGGTGCTGCTTCAGGTTCTGGGTGATGTTATGGTTTTCAGTTTTTTCCAATTTTGCTAATGTTGGTTCTTATTGAATTTGACGTGGATGTAAAATTCAAGGCCCTAGTGGCATTTGGCTGCAGATGTGGTGACACTGACTAGTAATGTTGGTTGTTGCAAATTTTGATTCCCTTGTTCGATGAATGATTACATCCAACCATTAGGGAATTTTAAAATGCGAATGAAATTCCTTTTTGAAATGAATTTTTTCTGAAATGTAACGACAATGAGCCCAAAGCTTGTCACTCTCTTGTGCTATAAAAGAGATCTCAAGGCTCATTGCAATGGTCGGATTTTTGAGTCTAGTAAGGTCCAAGTAGGGCAGAGTGAACATACAAAATGAAAAATTCTTGATGAATCTACCATTAATTGTCTTGGGTAGGGTTTATATATGAAATAATCTTAAATGATCTTATGTAATTATTGATATCAAAAGAAATCTAAAAAATTAAATTATTTGCTCTCCTGTGCATTGTTAGGAAGGACTATGGGTGAATTTAACAAGTGTAATTTCATTTATCTTTCAAAGGTTTGTTTTAAATTTATGATTCTTCTACTTGCTTCAAATCAATGAGTTAATTAAATGCTTAAGGAGAATTGGAAGTCTGTAATAATGGGTTAAGGATTTGATAAGTAGTGATGCTTTAAGTACAGTGAAGTTCTATGATGTAATGCATTATAGAAGTAGTTCAACCAATGGATAAAGTATTGTATATGATTGAATGTTTCATGCTTGACTCCTATTCAATTTGATGAGGCACTGGCTTATTCATTTAGAATTCTCATAGTTTATTAAAATCAGAGAATACCCATCTATGGATTCAAGGTCAAAACATTACTTAATTCATATTCTATTCACCATGAGATGAAAATCTCAAAGTTACCAAATTTTCCTAGCAACCTAGAGGTCATTTGTTTAAGGTTGGCTGAGCCTCTGGTAAATTATCTCTAGTTGAACCCAATAGGGACAAATCTATGTTGAAGTATTCTTGAGGAATGAAAATATCAAATGAACACAAGAAGGAACACCCGCCTTGGTCCCACAAATCCTAAAGAGTAGGGGTAAGGGCCTAAAAATTTTTACCCATTAGCTGGCCACTAACTTTGATGATTGAACATAGAGATTGGCTACCTCTTAGAGAATTATAGGGTTCAGCTGGAAAAAACACCAACACTCCCTATGATTTTCCTTTAAATTTTGCACTATTTTTTCCTTTTTCTAAACATCATGGGGACCCCATTCCAAAATGGTGACCTTTTCCTAGACCCCTTGTCCGAAAATGGTGACCCTATACCATTTTTGGTATAATGCCCAAGGGCATTTTTTCTTTGCTATTAACTATGTGGTTGACTATTTTTATTGTGTTATTGATGATTTTATTTGATTCTTTCAAATACCACCACGTTCTCGACAATGTTTGGGAGGATGAATATTCTCTTTCCTCTGTGAGTAGGTTGCCTGACTATTTGAGGAGGAGCAGGAGACACTTTGTGCTACAATATTGTTTTGGATATACCTCATGCCACCCATGAGGTATCATGATGTGTTTCTGATGGTGCTAGTAGAGAGATGGGACTTAGATACTTGCATATTTCATCTCCCAAGAGGGGAGATGATGGTGACATTGGAGGATGCACATCGTATTCTTAGGATACCCATTCAGGGTGAGACCATCCACTTAGAGGAGGATCACACACATTGACAAATGAGGTGTGACATTCAGTATTGTTGTTAGGCCAAAACTAGAGTAAAGAATAAACTAGATTGAACTTGGTCTAAGTGTCAATCTCAGGATCATAAGTTTGAAAAATGTGTTGCGGTAGTATACCTAAGGGAGGAAAGCAATGAATTAAGTGGGGATGAATGTAGCTAGAACACACATAAATTTCCTAAGTGAAAATCTGGTTTGACTTTCCTATTTTTTCTGTTTATCAAAAGGCATGATAGGAACTATTATAGATTGAAAAATAACAACATAAAACTCTAGAATATAACTCACACTTTATGCTTCAAATAAACACACCAACATTGATATGATACCAATAGCTGAAATGAGTGTCCAATAAAAATAAATTTTAAACTAGATTGTAAATAACCATAAGAAAATTACACATAGAAAGAAAACGCTACAAAAAATTAAATCACACATTACCAAAATAAATCAACTATTAAAAAAAACCAGGTGACCCAAGAAGTGGGACCCGCCTCCTTGGTTCACCTGGTGATGAAATGATAATGCTAGTCTATGTCAGACTGATCAACATAATGATGTTTTATTTATCAAAGATTTAATATAGAAGAAAAATCATCTTTTAAAAGTCCATGCACGCTGCTTATATATACACAACCTATAAAAAATATGTATAAGAAAAGATAGTTTGTTTGGACTTGCAGCCAACAAACTATATTACAATGGTCTACGTGAAACATTAGTTTTTGTCCACAAATGAAAACTGAATTTGTTATAATAGTGAACCAAAAATAAAGATGGGAATATTGTTGATTTTTCTCTAGATACCAAACATGTCCCCTTTCACAAACTAATATTTGTAGTTGCCTCAAGAAAAAACATCCACCATATAGCTAGCAACATATCCTCAACCATGGGTTTTCATATGGGATACAATGGCGTTGAAGTGGCCAATATGACATGGAAAAATTAGCTACAAAGATTTTAGAGTGAAATAGATTCACGTGGTGAAGAATACATGCGATAAATGTCATGAAGAACCAAAGGAAGGTTTCCATTAGATAAAAAAATGCACATTCAACACTAAATAGGTAATTGTTGTCACCTTAGAAGCTAACAATCATCTTTTGAAAAGATGACAAAACTAAATTGCTGGCCAAAAAGTAATACACAAAAGCTCCTAACCAGAAAGTGACAAGAAGATCTGCATAAAAGGTGATAGGAAGTACCTATGATATGCATGCTACAAGCTTTATTTTCCAAGGCTTGAAATCACAATGCTTATCAGTAAAGACAGTCAATAATTAATTTCCATATTTTATCCAAAACTATATTAAATACCACTTATATATTTAATCATATGCAACATAAAATAGTGAAACAGTATGATATGGAACGAAAATGGAATGTGAATGGATATGAAGGCGTATGAAATAGGCTAAAATATGGCATAAAATGGGACATAATTGGCTCTCATCATTCCCCTCAACTTAACATATTGCACGTCCTCATGCAATCTTTATTTCTGAGAGGGTAGC
The DNA here is from genome assembly GCA_007115665.2 of Sequoiadendron giganteum. Classification (NCBI taxonomy): domain Eukaryota; kingdom Viridiplantae; phylum Streptophyta; class Pinopsida; order Cupressales; family Cupressaceae; genus Sequoiadendron; species Sequoiadendron giganteum. The sequence continues at coordinate 317,627,910 of CM021107.1, read as the reverse complement.
CTTGGGAGTGTGACTTTGGATTTCCTCTCCACCCCTTTACTATTATAGCTCATTCACAATCAAAGTTCCCTTCAATTGTCCTATAACTCTTCTGCATATCAATCATTATAGATTTTCTTTTGTTTTGCAATGTTCTTTTCATCATACCTCTTTTGATTTTTATGTTTTTTTCATCATTTTTTCTTTTATATTTTCATCATTTTTTTCATTTTTTGTTGGAATTTTTTCATAGCATTATTATTGGAAATGCTACATATGAGAGGTATCATAGAAAAACCATCTCCATATTTATGAGCTATTTAAAATGGGTGAAATTGTTGGGGATACGAATTTGGTTTGTCATCAAGATAGGCATCTAAGACAGTAGTGCCTTAGTGATTTCAATTCAAAATCACAACAAAGACACGACCAACTATGCTATAAAGCGGAAACAAGCACAGTTGATCCCCCATTGATCCTCTGAGAGAAGTGAATGCAACAAGAAATAGATTCAACATAAATAGATACTATAAAAGACAAAAAGAAGAAACAAAGATATACGTGGGGAAAACCCTTTCAGGTAAAAACCCCACACTCCAAAATTTTGAGCCATTGTATTATTCAGCAACAAAAAACTAGTTACAATACAATATCAGGCTCAAAGCCAATACAGGAGTTTCATCTTGTTCTACTGGAGAAGTAACAGGTGCCCACAAGATTCCTTTCAGCTCCTCAGATGACTATCACAGCCAACCTCATGGCCAACCTAGTCATTCGGCCTCCAATGATTCCCATGCCTAGATCCGAGAGATAGAGTGTTCATAGTTACATTGCCTAAGAAAACTGCTCAAACACCCTCTCCATCTCTCTACAAATCTCTTCACACTTTTGGCTCTCCAACCTGCAAGTCCAACTGCTGCAATCTCGCATCATGCATCATGCATTATGCTTGCAGCCTCATGGTTGCGCATCTCGCACTTGCTCTGCAATACACGACTCTTGCAGACTCGTCGAACTTCCTTTGAGAAATAATACAGCTCTCATCCATATGTAACCGACTCAACAAGAGCAAAGAAGACCATCCGAAAATCACGCATCTGGTTGGATCTGACAGATCTCCCTACAATGAACCACCCAAGCATTCAATGCCATTCCAAAAACGGGTTTAGCTCCGCCAACCTTCGTTGACAAAACATGCAGCACAACAAGTTAGGTAACCATCCAATCACTATTCAACTAGGTGCCACACATCCAAGACCCATCAGCAATCGTAGCTGATAGAGCAACCAAAACGGTCAAACAGACATCGGACGCATCCAAGACTTCAAGTCATACCTAACACTGCCGGAGCCGGAGTCGGAAAAGGAGTCGAAACAGGACTCCACCGAAAAAGCACACTGCCAGAGTCAGAGTCGGAGACGGAGATAGAACTAGAGTTGAAACATGACTCCACCGAAATTATAGGTTCAGGAACCAATTCGGTTCCGCGTCCGCCCGCGGCAAAGAGGAACACATCGGAAACAAGACTAACCAGGTAAAGTCAACCCGGGGTCAAACCAAGATGGGAACACAAAGGGCTGGAGTTAGAGTCGGGGATGAAACAGGAACAGAAATAGGACTTTACCAAAAGTCCAAGATCAGGAACCAAACCGGTTCCAGTTCTTCCTTCGCCAATTGCAAGAAAAAATAATCCAGAACATGGACAAAGTAGAGGAAAACTCCTCGAGGAGAATCCAAACATCCAGAGGAACTAGATCGCAAAAGCAGGAGTCGGACCCGGAGTCGGAATAGGAATGGAAATAGGAACATGGCAAACAAACATTGCCAACTTCCAAAACTGGTTCCACCTCCACCAGAACCAAGTGAAGAGCAACAAACTACCGGAGCTAGAGCCGGAGCTGGATCCAGAGCCAAACTTGGAACATGACAAAAGGAACAATGCCAGGTTCCAATCCGGTTCCACCTCCGCCATAACAAAACTTGAAGAACCAAGAAAGCAGGAGCGGAGCAGGAGACGAAATGGGAACAAGACTTGAAACAAGGCAAACAGAACAATGCCAAGTTCCATCCCGGTTCTACCTCCGCTAGAACAAAAGACTTTGCCAAGGAAACAAGAGAATTTGCCTAAGTCTTCAAAGAGGGTCACCAGAAAGTTGATGCTGAATTCCCAACAGAAATGATAGGAAATATGAATGATTATGAAAGGTGAAAATAATGGATAGTATGAATATGATGGAATAATGAAGGATAATAGGTGAAAAGATGGGTAATAATGGATAATGAAGGATAATAAATAATAATAGGTGAAAATATGGGTAATAAGGATGGTGGACTTCCCCCCAACTTAAAGGGTTGATCATCCTTGGTCAAAAAGGAGAGGATGGGTAGGAATGTTATGTGATATGATTAATATAATAAAAAATATTAATAAAGCTAAAAGATAAAATAATGAAAATAAAATTGATTATTTTACCAACTTGCATGTCCATTAATACCAAGATCTGGTAGCCAATGTAACTCTACAAATGTGAATCTTCAAGAAGGAACCAAAAATGGTGACAAGTACTGTTAAACATGAAAGATCACCATTGCACTAAAGTAGAGGGTAACTGATTCTTCCATCACTAATGCTAACACCTGAACTAAATGTGTAACTTGTGGTATAGGTGAGTGAAGTTATGTTGACCATGAAAAATGAGAGCACAAGTGAGTGATAGGAGGTTCTAGGAGGTACTTAGACAATTGTTGAAGCAATGAAGTGTACCTACAAAATGATTAGCTCATAGAAAGAACACAAATTATTGCATTTTTTTTCTCTTTTTTTTTCTTTTTTCAAAATTTTCAAATTTGATAATGACAAGTGACCGCTGACAAGCTAGTTTTCAATTGCTTATCACTTAGTGGCGCTATGAAAACAATTTTCACCACTAATAATTTTATTCAACTACAATTTGCTAGAAATTGGTTTTCAAATTATAGTTTTCTAACAACGCCCAAAGGTTTTCATTGTTAGAATTTATTTCTTTTTCCCTTTTTTCCTTTTTTCCTTTTTTTCTTAATAAAATACATATAATGACCAAAGTGAAGGAAAATCTCATATGGATATTGATGTGAAGCCATCCAAAACATGACTTTCTTCTATGACCCAAAGAAAAGTCATTATTGAATTTGGATTGCATGTATATCTTTAAATGATGACCAACAAGAAGGATACCTCCACCAAGATTGACCATACATAGTCCATAACACCATTGCTACAAACAACATTGAGCTCATGCCACTATATGTGAAATCTAATTTATGATGGAGTGTGATGATGTGCATTATAATATGTTCAAGCTCCTTGCTCATGTATTAAAGTTGTCTTTGGATGTGTATTTCAAGAACATAGTACTACAAGATTCATGGATCAAGGTACATACTGTCATTCACATGGTCTGGCATCAAGGATGGTGCAAAAGATAACTTTGTGTCCATGAATTTTGAACACCTCACCCAAAAATCCTCTTGTGATCTCCAATAGTGAAGCACAAATGAAACTTGAGGTGTTTCATATAGCTAGCAAGGACAACTAAATGTTATCAAAGACAACAAAGTGTGTTGTTCAATGCTCATGTAGAGAAGTGCCATCAAATGGTATTGGTGCAAATGTTTTGGGTAACTATGACAACATATAACCATATTCTCATGACCAAGCATATCAAGTATAGTAATTCAATATCACCCATTTAATAACTCCACCATCAATAAGTAGTTAAGTCATTTTTATAAATGAAGGGTAGAGTGATTAATATGAATAAATAGTTGATAATAATAAAATGGATGAATATTATTATAATGAATGCTTGTGTAGACATAATATTAATTCCAATCAACACAAGAATGCGTACCTTTATTTGGGCCCAAGTATCATATAGGTGATTTTATTAGAAGCACCAATGAAACAATCAATGAGGTTTTATTAGAAATCAACCAAGAGTCATCAAAATTCAATCAATTCCCCCCAAGTTAACTTCATACTGCAAGAGCATGAGAGAATTAAGATAGTCCAAATAATGAATAAATAAAAAATACCTTGAGCCTTGTTTAACGAACAATTAACCAAAGATTTCTAAAATTCAATGGATTCCCCCAACTTAATTTCACATTATAAAATCATGAGGGTATTAAGATAATCCAAAGAATTAATAAATACATATTCAATTTCTTAGAGATTTAATGAATGATCATCCATTTGTAGCATGTTTTATTTTGTCATTAATGCATTCAAACCTTTCTAGTTCTTCTTAACCATAAAATCAATTAGTGGACCTAGATCAATAAGTGTGTGAGGAATACATAGTTTTACCATAGGCCTCCAAGATCTAGATGCTTGAGTATAAAAATATTTATAAATAGATCTTGTAGGATTCCATTATGTATGTCACACAACTCTTGAATCATTAAGGAATATATTTTACCATTTCTTATTGCATGATTAATTTCAATAAAAATATTTATCATTTCAATGATAAAATTAGAATCACATTGAATTGTTGCCTTATGTGTGTGAATTATTTCTAAAATTTGTGATTCATTAAGTAGATAAGAAGAACTAAATTGATTATCATATTATTTTTCTAACCCAATTAAACCAAAATCACATTCTTTAGTTGTATGAATAAATTGCAATTGTGATTCACCAATTTCAAGCACAATAACTAAACGTAAAGGGATCATTAAAATCTCATAATTATATACAGTGTGAATCACCTTATTAGATAATAATAATTTATTAGGAATTGCAATTTCCCTTGGTGGATATGTTGGAGTGGATGGTGGATGATATGAATGGGATAATGACTATGGTAAATGTTGTGTTAGATATAAAGTAGGTGGTAATAGATGGGATGGATATGGTGGAGATGGTAATATATGGGATAGGTATAGTTATTGTGAGCGTTCATTATGTCATTCTTTGTAGTATGGTGATTGTTTCCATTCACCACACATACTATATAGGGAAGAATTTTGTGAAGAAACATATTTCCTTCTTGATTAAATAGAATTATAAGACATTTTAAAATCATTTAGCATACCATGATCTACCTGATTGGATGTGTGTAGCTGTCCTTGTGTTACAAATAATAAATTATTACTTTCACCTTTGTTTTGTTGAGGCTCACACATAGCTTGGATCTCCTCCACCATGTCCTCTTGAACAACTTGGCATGTGTACTTATCTTATCCCTTGCAAAAATCAGATTAAAAAATGGTCAAATCATCATTTTCAAAATTCCATTGTCCTAAAAATTCATCAATTATTTGTTCTTGCTCAACTATGGAAATAACATTTGTAGATGTTTGTGAAAATAGTATTGGAAGATCAAGATTATATAAGTTGCATTCATTAGTTATAGGGAAAATAAAAATATCACTTTGTGTCAATGTGATTCCCCCACCAATTTCTTCTTTTGTTTTTAAATTTGAAAGTGGGGATCTGGGGGTGGTAGCCCCCAACAGGGTCAAGGGGCAGTGCCCCTTATGGGGTCTCGAGGTCTTCAAAATTTTCTTCTTGCATGACCTTTAGATTCTTCATTTTAAAAGAATTTTTCTTTGAAAAATGATGTGTTTGAACTACCTTGAAAATGTAACATTTTTATTATATTTATGTTGTTTCTTCAAAATTGCTTCCTTTCTTATCAATGAGCTCAGAACAATTGGTGTGGATATATAAATGGTTTTAAATTCTAAAATCTACCTATAAATTCTAATAATGCATATATATAATTTAAACTCCTCAAATTAGGAATAATCACTTGGGAAAGGCTAGCAGTTGCAAGAGCTTTCATCCTAAGGCATTGGTCCTAACTCAATTCACTGGGTTTTTTGGCCTTTAACATCTATCCCTGACAATGTCACCAAAATGATAGGCCAAAATTGGGGTAAAAAATAAAATGGATTCAGCTTGGTCTAAGTGTCAATCCAGGGATCATAAGCTTTTGAAAGGTTTTATGAAAGTATACCTAAGGGAGGAAAGAAGTGAATTAAGTGGGGATGAATGTAGATAGAACACACAAATTTTTTAAGTGAAAATTTGGTTTAACTTTCTTATTTTTTCTTTCTGTCAAACGATGTGACAAGAACTATTACAGATTGCAAAATAATAGTAGAAACATCTCTTATAAATCTAGAATATAACTTGCATTTTATGCTTCAAATAAACACACCAACATTGATGGAATATCAATATAGCTGAAATGGTTGTCCAATGCAAATCAGTTTTAAACCATATTGTAAATAACCATAAGAAAATTACACACAAAAAGAAAATGTTGTAGAAAATTAAATCACACATTACTGAAATGAAGCAATTGGGAAAAATCATCGGGTGACCCAAGAAGTGGGACCTACCTCCTTGGTTCACCTAGTGATGAAATGATAATGTTGGTCTATGCCAGATTGATCAATAGAATGATGTTTTATTTATCAAAGATTCAATATAGAAGAAAAATAATCTTTTAGAAGTCTACGTACACTGCTTATATATATATGCATCCTATAAAAAATATGTACTAAGAATAGATAGTTTGTCTAGGCTTGTGGTCGGCAAACTATATTGCAATGGTCTATATGAAATATTAGTTTCTACCCACAAATTAAAACTGAATTTGTTATAACAGTGGACCAAAAATAAAGATGGGAATATTGTCAGTTTTTCTCCAACTACCAAACACGTCCCCTTTCATAAACTAATATTTGTAGTTGCCTCAAGAAAGCACATCCACCATACAGCTAGCAACACATCCTCCCTTATGGGTTTTCATAAGGGATACAATGGCGCTGAAGTGGCCAATATGACATGGAAATATTGGGTACAAATATTCTAGTGTGAAATACATTCACATGGATGAAGAATACATGTGGGAAGTGTCATGAAGAACCAAAGGAAGGTTGGCATTAGATAAAATAATGTACAGTCAACACTAAACAGGTAATTGATGCCACCTTAGAAGCTAACATCATCTTTTGAAAACATGATAGGACTAAATTGCTGGCCAAAAAGTAATACATAAAAGCTCCTGACCAAAAAGTGACATGAACATCTGCATAGAAGGTGACAAGAAGTTCCTATGATCTACATGTTGTAAGATTTATTTTCCAAGTCTTGAAATCATAATTCTTATTGTAGACACATAAAAATGACCAAGACTTGCAAGCACTATTTTACCACTTTTCGTCATGACATGATTATAACATTTTAATTATGTTTCTAACCCACATTCAACTATTGATTAAATAATTTATAATAGTTTAATTAATTCATAATCTCTCATTCTTCATGATTATTAAATAAATAAATCTCATTTATTTTTCTAATATATCCCTAATTATCAAAGTCCTCTTAATTAAATAAAATCTCATTTATTTAATTAATCCTTATCATTAATGTCCTCCTGATTATTAAATTAATAGATTTTAATATATCTATTTAATATGTCATTAATTCCTAAATCCTCTCTTAATTAAATAAATTCATTAATTTATTGAATTAATTAAATACTTCTTCTAAATTAAATAATTATTTTTAATTATTTAATTAAGGCACGTGACACTTTTATATTTTTAAATAAAACAAATCATTTAAAAATATCTCACATACTTAACTGATTCTTCTTTTAGTAATTAATTTCAAAAATCAATTACTGCTTATCTCACAAAATCCCTATTTTGAATTAATTTAATTCAAAATGGAGTTATTCTTCTACAAATCAAGTAATTTCCAAAATTATTGATTTTCTAAAATATCATCCTCTTGTCTTCTGATTTTTACTAATTTCATCTCCACTGTCACATTCAGTCTTGATTTAATTCATTTAATTAAATCTTATTTACACATATGGGTATTTTGCCCTAACCCTAATTGAGAGTTGCCTTATTGAATCTTGACCTTTGATTCTAGGGCATTCCTTAAAGCTCTCATCTTGTTCGTCCGTTCAAGATTGCATTTTCTATAAAGTGACAATCTTGATCTCATTTTGGGATCCGATCATTGCTTAAGTTATTCTTACTATAGGCATTTCACTTCATATCTTAGGCTTTTATGTTAATCATTGCTTGCATATTAGGATCTATATTATAGTTGCATAACTATATACATTTTCATAAATCCTTCAAAGGCTTAGCTAGGGCTAGACAAATAGTAACTTGCTCACAAAACCTGAGGGCATCATACTATTACAACAAGCTTGAGAAGGTACAATAGAAGTCAGACATGGAGCATTAGGAATGGGTGAGATCTTTCTTGTTATTAAATTCCTTTATTTACTTCCAATGCATTCTATTGTATAATGTTTTCATTAACTTGCAGGTACAACTAATCAGTCGTTGATGTTTGTAGGAATTTAACGTTATTACATTGGTGAACCTGATATTCTAACGAACTTTTGCAGGTGTCATATGGCTTCAAATTTTTTTTGTAGGTTTAAAGTACGAAACAACGCATTTGAAGGCAGAAACGACACAATCACTCTGTTGCATCGCATTTGCGATTGCGAGCAATGCAATTGATTTGTTGCAACACATACGAGCCTTCAAATGACGCATTTGACGCAATGCGACGCATTTGATAGAAACCAAGCTGCAGGTAACTAGTAACAAAATCATTTGTTTTTCAAGTTGTGGTTGTAATCTGGATCCGACGCATCCACAGCCAGAGTTTGATTTTTTTTGCTTTCTTTCTTTTTGGTGTTTAAAAAGAACCAATCCTAGGATAGACACATTAATCTGAATTTATCAATCCTAGGGTAGACATCTAATTTAATTGGAATTTATCAACCCTTGGATAGTCACCACACTTTTATCTTTGGATTAATAATGAACACCATGTTTTTGTGAAGCAACATCTTCACCTAGCACAAAAAATCTTTATTTTGGGTTTAAAATTGAACAACTTTCTTTTTGTGTTTGATTGGATAATAGGCATATTCTTTCCCCTTTACTGGGTGATCAAAAAGCCAGACCTATCCATTTTTATACTTATGCATTTATGTTTTCTTACAACCCTTAGAAGGCTTGTCGTAGTGGGAAAAAGTACTCACCCTACGGGAACAACCTAAGTGGGAACACCTAAAGCCAAGGTTTCCAACCCACTATAATCAAAAGCAAGTTGTTGATAAAAATCCAACTTGACAGTAGTAGACAAGATAACCATCCCCAAAGCCTTTGTTCTAAAGGTTGGGAGGTCTCTCAAGGGAGTATATCCATTGTCACACTGAATGAAAATACTTATTAAGAACCCTAATGTAGTAGCCAGCCGTGTCAGTAACCAAACATCATTTCAATCACAGTGAAAGGGGAGGGAAGAATCTCCCCCCAAGACACTCACCATATAATCACAATAGACTATTTGCTCAGGGGATTCGGTATCCACTTCCGTCACCTTGAGTACGCACCTGGAAAAGACAAAAATACGGGCGCCCTCTAGGGGATGACAAGGCTGTGTGAGTCGTCGTGATTTTAAGATGTGGGCTGTGATTGTGAGGATGACCCATTTGACTATTAAGATTGAGTTTGTTTGAACATACACTTCATATTTTGATTTCTTTGTTTGCCAACGGTTTTTAACAATCTTCAAATTGAATATCACAAATCGGAACAAGAATTTTTTTTTTCAAAACTGCAAACTTTCGGTTTTTTTCCATGAAATTGTATATTGTGACGCAAGTACTTTGCTGCACCACAATCAAAAGCCATAAAGCCACATTTGCTCTGGTGAGCCGCATTTGAGCCATCAGGAGCCACATTTGCTTTGTTAAACCGCATTTGAACAACACAAAGCCACATTTTCCATCAGTGAGCTGCATTCAGTTAATTGAGCCGCATTTGACAGACATAAACCCGCATTCACAATACTGTGTCACATTCAACACTTCCTGAATCACATTCAATTCTGTGAGCCACATATTCTCTATTGTGCCACATTTGCTGCAACGCATTTGCTAAAACTGTAAACAATTCTTCACCATCCAATCAGAAAGTCCACATCTTGTCTTCAAGTCAAATCCCAAATCTTTCTTCACTGTTACAGTACAAACCAAAATAGTATATTGCTCAAACTTTCCATCAAACATTGCATTTTAAGTACCACTTTAGGCTCACAATAGGTTTCATTTTTTCATTAGATTGCATTGATAGCTTCACCATCTCCTTAGATACTCACTTTTTGCAGATTTTAGGAGTTGACTCTTATCACTCATTGTCCAAACTTTGCATTAAATACTAGGTTGTCATTGGACCCAATTACCTTTGTCATTTTTTCAAGCCTTTTGTGAATTATTTCCCACTCATTAGTCTAGTGTGGAAATTTCACTTTGTCCTATTTATAGTCCTTCCACGGTCCATTGGTCTTCCAAATAAATTGAATCATTACAAAGACTTTGTTTGCCCAAGTTTGTCCTCTTTAGATCTCTCACTAGTAAGTACATCTTAGGATCATTTATTGCATATCATTTGGCATCTCCCTTTAGTGTCACACCACTTGCATTCACAATCCTTTAGTCTTACTTGCATTCATAGCATCCTTTAAAAATCCAAAAAGAAACCAAAAAACATAGTCTCATACTTAGATCATTCTCTCCATCATCTCAAGTTGAGAAAAAAGTTGTATGGTTGAAACTAGACTAACAAAAAAGAAAAGACTCATGGATTCATTTGGACAAGACACCAACTTTCTTGGGTTCACAACTGGCATGAACTCATTTCCTAATGCCACAAACAATCCTTGTTTTGACATGGAAAATTCATTTTCAATCCTTTTAGTGAGATTAACATCCCATCATCTCCATCACATCTTTTTGAACCATTTATCCGATGGGATGAAAATGGGGATGTCTTTGAAGAAGACATACAAGCTGTCGCTCAAAACCAAGAAGTGGCCTCTTTTGTGGAAGAAATAGTCTTAAATGACTCTTCTAGATTCCTAGCTATGCTCCTTGACCAAGGGGCTAAGTTACCAAAGGGATTTGATCTTAACACTCTTAGAGCAACTTCCCCCACTCCAACATCACAAAATTCCTCCATGGGAGCCTCTTCACAAAATATCATCAACACAATCCATGCTACCTCCCTTGGCCATACTACCACCACAACCAGCACAACATCTATTGGAGGATCATCTTCCCAAACCAACACCACATCACAATCCATTCCACAACAAACATCCACCATTCCTTCACAAACAATGGGTGCAACCACAACAAACCTCTTTGGAACTTCATCTAGTTCCATGAATACATCAGGAAACCTATTATTAGGTTCTTCAAATACTATGGCAACTAACTCATCTAACCCTTTTGGGAGAAATAAACGAAGAGTTAACATGCAAAGCACCCAACCCACTTCCTCGCAGGTTAATACCAACATTCCTATGAATCAAACCACCAACATTCCTCAAGGAAAAAATCTCTTATTTGGTCAAGGCAATCAAGGCACTCAATCATTCACTCCATTTGGGCATCAACGAGCTCAAAATCAACAAGGACATCATTCTTTCACTCCATTTGGACATCAACAAAGTCAAAACCAGCAAGGTTCTCAAATCCTGTCCAACATGGCAGGATATCACATCCCCACTTACACCTCTCAAGTCCATACACAACAGCACATCCCTCATCAAAACATTCATTTCCAACAACCGCCTAATCACAACACTCACTTTGCTCACAGGCAACCCACTCAAAATCAACACATCTCATCTCAACAGTTGGGGACTCAAGCCGCCCCTATCACCAACATAGGTGATGCTACCAACCATCCCATGGTGGAAGCACTCACACAACAACTAGCTTCTCTTCAAACACAAGTGGAGACCTTGCAACAATCCAATAAAAAGTCATACTTGTCGCATGACTTGTGTCCATATCCATTTGACATAACTTTGTATATGCCACCCTTTCCTCATGGATATCTGGTACCCCATTTTCCCAAGTACAAAGGCAAAATGAACCCCATTGAACACATTAGAGAATTCACTACTAGTTGTATGGACATTGCATATGAGAAAACTTATCTCATGAGACTCTTTTCTAGAAGTCTTGTAGGTCATGCACTAGAATGGTTCTTGCTTTTGCCTAAGGGAATAAAAACATGGGACGAATTGGCAAACAAGTTTGTCAAAAACTATGCTTATAACATTGACATAGACATCGACATTGCCTCCTTATGCAGACTTACCCAAGAGGATGTAGGAGAGACTTTCATTCCATTCTTCCAAAGATGGAGAACCTTAGCAAGCAGATGTCCAGTAGAAATACCTGAAAAGGAGAAAGTTACCATGTTTGTTCAAACTCTCCTAGGACCGCTAAGGTATGACCTACAAGTCCATTGTTGCACCACTTTTGTTGACCTTGTTGAAAAGGGTGTTCAACTAGAAAAAGACTTGATTTCCAAAGGTGAATTAAAATATGGTGGAAAAACCATCAATACCACCACCAATAATAACCCAAGTAGCTCAAATGACAAAAACAAATACTGGGTTAAGAACAAGCACATCACCAACGATGGTGTAGTTGATGCAACAGGTCATGTACTCACAATCAAAGGAGTACAAAATCAAAATGCACCTGTCACTACACCAACACCAACTACTAACGCTATCCAAAAAAATCACACGCAATCTAATCAAAGGCAGTTGCGTCAACCCCGACAGTTTCAAAAGCACACATACACCCCTTTGGGTGAACCTATCGAAACTGTCTTAAAGAAGCTTCTCCAAAATGGCGTCATAACGCTGGAAGAGCTGAAACCATATGACCCTAGTCAATTCAAGCCGTCATGGTGGGATGACAGTTCATTTTGTGATTACCACCATGCCAAAGGGCACAAAACTTCCTCTTGTCGCCAATTGCAAAATTTGGTGCAAGACCTCATAGAGAACCACACCATTGAGTTGGGTGGTCAATCTTTTACATCAAATGTAGATCATACCATACACAAAAACCCACTACAGGATCATGGTAAGGCTTCCTCATCTGACACCAAGCATACAAACAATCAAGCCAACCACATTTGTCCGGCTTATAATACTACTCGTCCTGCATATAGTTATCCCAATGGCACTATTATTAACAATCTTCATGTTGCTAATGAAGATGAATATGTGAATACCATCAACATTAAAAGAGCCCCGGAATGCAATGTGACTACATGTAAAGGCAAGGTCACCATCCCAGGTCCTTCGACACATCAACCAAAAATCACCATACCTGGTCCGTCCGCCAGATAGTACAATCCAAAATCGAGTTCAACATCATTGAGCAGTTAAATAAAACACCTGCCCAAATATCCATTCTTGAACTACTCCGTATTTCACCCACGCATAAGGCCATCCTCGATAAAGTACTGTGAGAGTCATCCATCCCAACCAATATCGTTGTCAACCACTTTGAGACTATGGTCGAATACTTGAATTCACCTCACCACATCACCTTTTTAGACAGTGACTACTCCTCACCCAAACCATCACATAACGATGCCCTCCACATTGAAGTCTTTGTCCACAAGCATAAGGTTAGACGAGTCCTAGTAGATGGTGGAGCAGGATTGAACATTTTCTCTTTGAAATTGGTCAAAGCTCTTGGTTTCTCTAAGGCATGTGTAGATGCTAGCAAAAGCATCGTCATCAAAGCATACGATGATGAAGAACGCGCTTCTAAAGGCGTTATTATAATCCCACTTTGAGTAGGACCAATCATCATAGATACCACATGCCAGGTCCTGGATCATGACATACACTATAACATATTACTTGGCCGCCCTTGGATTCATGCTCTAAAGGCTATTCCATCCACGTACCACCAGTGCCTCAAATTCCCTTTTAATAGAACTGAGATCACTATCCTCGGAGATCCTGATCCAGTCCAATACTGCACCAACCTGTGAGCCACTACTGAGCACCAGATACCCATCAATCAAGAGGCCTCATCTTCCATCACATCCAAATACGTTGACCCATCAACACTCACAAAATCATCCATTCCATCACCTTCTACCACACCATCTTCATCGGCGTCCATCCCAAGTAAAGACTTTCAGATCCAGGACCTTGGTTGTGGAGAGTTCAAATTGAACATGGCTTACTGTATAACCACAATACCAAAGCCACCAAAAGTCTATGGTAGACCTTGTTTTGCAATTGAGCCCAAAGTAACTTTCAACGTCCCACCAAAAAGTGTTTTTACATGGTGGGGCGATATGGGTAATGAAGTCATTATTGACATGGATAAATGGATCTACAAAGACCCAATAGAGTTATCTCCACTACCGCTACATCTCTATGGCAAAGGATATGATATATGCAAAGCCCAAGGTTTCGATGGCACAAGCGGCCTTGGAAAGAACAGTAATGGAAGAAGGGAACCTATCATCATAACGGCAAGACCAAGATACATAGGGCTAGGGTTCGACCAACTCGAAACTGACAATCAATGTATCTATGAATTTTCAAGTAAGGACGTAATGGCAACGGAAAGTGTTGGGACAAGCGAAGAATCCCTAACCAAAATAGACTCAAATGAATGAGAATGGGGATCTGACAAAACCGTCAATGACTATGACATTGATGAACTATTCTTGGAACCTGGCCAACCTTGCTTTGAAGAATGATTCTGCCAACAATATAACATTGACCCTATTGATCGACTTTCTAAAGACAAGAAATGGGTAAGCATTCCTTGGAATCTAGAAGAACACAAAGTGTCATTGGCAATACCTGAATCACCCCACCCCATTCCTGAGCCCATCATCCATACTTTTGAAATGCCTACTACTAGTCATGATGTTGATAATTTCATCCCATATTATGAATTTGAATTTGATTCATCAAACTTAGAGTATGGACCATCCATTGTATCAGACATGGAAGTGGAAATTGATAACTTTTCCTTTACACTTGAGGCATCAATTTTCACACTTTCTGCATCCTCCCCATCCTTCACCAACACTGACGATGGAATTCCCCTTGTGTACCCACAACTAATCGACTGGGACCAACAAGATCCACCAGTAATGGACATATTTTAGAATGACGAAGCAATTGCAGAATTCATGGGACTAAGAGAAGGTATTCCATGGGGGGATCACAAAATAGGGTTCTCCATTGATCTAGATTGTGTAGCTTACTTCGGGGAGATGGTGTAATCCTCCAGTCACAAAAATACAAAAAATAAAAAAGAAAAAGAAATGCCTTTAGGTGAAAACTGCAAGGCACCTTCTGGTAGTAAAATAGTAAAAACAAAGGATGCATCCGAAGGTGAAAACCTCTCTGAGGTGCCTAAGGATGGAGGATTGGACTTTCTCCCCGCAACACAGGAAAAATCAGCCATGCTCATTGAGGATACAACAAAAGTTAACATAGCTACACCGGAGAATCCCAAAATGATTCTTTTAGCCGCATCATTATCAGATGAAGAAAAACCTGAATTTAAATAATTCTTCATAGAGAGAAAAGTTAACTTCGCGTGGTCATACGCTAACATGCCAGGCCTGGATCCCAAATTGGTTCTACATCATCTTCCTTTAATCCCAGGAATCAAGCCGGTTAAACAAAAACTACGCAAGATGCATCCACATATTGCATTACTTGTCAAAGATGAACTAAAAAAGTTACTGGATGCTGAGTTCATAAGGTCGGTAGACTATGCTGATTGGATATCCAATATTGTTCCTGTTACAAAGCCGAATGGACAAATTCGTATTTGCACGGATTTTAGAGATTTGAACAAGGCTTGCCCAAAGGATGACTTCCCCCTACCAAACATAGACATGATTGTTGACCTCACGGCAGGATATGAGATGCTATCTCTCATGGATGGTTTCTCCGGCTACAACCAAATTAGAATTGCAACATAAGATCAACATAAAACAACATTCACTTGTCCTTGGGGAACATACTATTGGAATGTCATGCCTTTTGGTGTAAAGAATGCAGGCGCTACATATCAAAGGGCTATGACAACAATCTTCCATGACATGATGCATATTCTAATTGAAGATTATGTGGATGACCTATTAGCAAAATATTTGACAAGAAAAGATCATCTCAAAGTCCTAGACAAAATCTTTAGACGGCTTGAGGATTACAAGGTTAGATTGAACCCAAAGAAGTGTGTTTTTGGGGTCACTTTAGGCAAGCTGCTAGGATACATAGTTTCAAGACGAGGCATTGAGGTTGACCCAGCAAAGGTAAAAGCAATTTTGGACATGCATCCACCAAAGGGAATCAATGAGTTGCGCACACTTCAGGGTAGATTGCTGTCTATTCGTCATTTCATTGCACAGTTGGCGGACAAGTGTCAACCATTCCAATATCTACTACGCAAAAGCATTCCATTTGTATGGACAGATAAGTGCAACATAGCCTTTGACCAAATAAAAGAATATCTGTTAACACCACCAGTGTTGATTCCACCTATTGAGGGCAAACCATTAATCCTGTATGTCTCTGCAATGACAAATGCATTGGGGGCATTATTGGCGCAAAATGACCATGAAGAGAAAGAAAGAGCCATATATTATATCAGTCGTACACTAATTGGATATGAGCTCAATTACACAACCATTGAAAGGGCATGCCTTGCAGTTGTCTTTGCGGCACAAAAACTTAGACACTATATGTTGAGCCATCAAACACATTTAGTGGCAAAGATTGACCCATTAAAATATCTTCTGAGTCGAGTAGCATTAATAGGCCGTTTGGCAAAATGGGTCATGATATTAAGCGAATATGACATACAGTATGTGGAGCGCAAGGCTATAAAAGGTCAAGTCATAGCAGATCAATTGGATGATGCACCAATCCAGGCCACTCATCCTCTAATAATTGATTTTCTGGATGAGTCTATTTTTCACGCAGAACCAACTCTACCATAGAAATTATACTTTGATGGATCCCACATTGGTCATGGCTCAAGAGCTGGCATATTATTTATCACACCACAAGGGGATTCAATTCCTAAATCATTTTGGATTGCTTTCCCTTGTACACATAATATTGCAGAATATGAGGCATTGGTCATAGGTCTCAAGATAGAAATCAAATGGAAAATTTAGACATTGCTCGTATTCGAAGATTCTCAATTGGTCATCAATCAAGTGAATGATGACTATGACACAAAAGATGAGAAGTTGCTTCCCTACAAAAGAATGGTGGATAGTTTCTTGATGTATTTCAAAATGATTGCATTTGAACAAATCTCGAGGACACAAAATAAAGCAGCAGATGCAATGGCTACCATTGGATCTCTCCTAGACATCACTAAGAATGTGTCACAATTTGAATTCTTAGTGGAACAGCTGCTGATGCCTACATACGATATTCCAGAATCTGAAATGGTGTGCGAGATTGTTGGTCCTGGTTCGCCTTGGTATCAAGACATATAGGACTATCTTAAATCCCAAACCCTTCCACCCAACCTGTCTAACAACCAAAGAAAATGTTTTATTCGAAAAGTGGCCATACATACCATCGTCAGTGACACCTTATACCGCCATGGCTTTGACAACACCTTTCTTCATTGTCTCGACACTGATGAAGCCCAAATGACTTTATGAGAAGTACATGAGGGTATATGCGGATCTCATTCGAGTAGTCCAACCTTAGCTAGGAAAGTCACCAGACTGGGATACTACTGGCCAACATTGGAAAAAGATGCTCTTCAGTTTGTCAGAACATGTCAAAAATGCCACGTGCATAGTGACCTAATTCATACACCTGCACAGGAATTGAGACCTATCCATCCTCTTCTAATGGCCATAAATTCATAATCACTGCCACTGAGTATTTTACTAAGTGGATTGAAGCCATCCCTCTCACTTACATCACCGGTAAGCAAATATCCAAGTTTATCTTGAATTACATCATTTTCCGGTATGGTGTCCCATAATCCATCATCACAGATAACGACAATCCATTCAAAAATCAGGTCGTTCGTGAACTCTGTGAGCAATTCCACATCCAACACCACTTTTCCACCCCATACTACCCACAAGGTAATGACCAAGCTGAGGCGTCCAACAAAACAATTCTTCGCATTTTGAAGAAGACCGTC
Source organism: Sequoiadendron giganteum (assembly GCA_007115665.2). Classification (NCBI taxonomy): domain Eukaryota; kingdom Viridiplantae; phylum Streptophyta; class Pinopsida; order Cupressales; family Cupressaceae; genus Sequoiadendron; species Sequoiadendron giganteum. The sequence goes on along the minus strand of CM021107.1, from coordinate 317,609,845 downwards.
AACAACGCTGGCCGAGATTGGCACCTACAACTTAACCCTAGTTTATGGGCCTATTGTACTAGCATTCATACCCCCACTGGAGCCACTCCATTTTCCCTGGTCTACGGATCTGAGGCCATATTACCCATCGAGGTCAAAATTCCTTCTCTCTGAGTCTCTTTAAAAGGAATGATTGATGCTGAAGAGTACAGACATACTCATCTCCATGAACTAGAAATGCTACAAGAAAGATAACAAAATGCCTTAAATCATCTACAGGCATATCAAAATCATCTCTGTCGAAGTTATAACAAAAGAGTCATGGTGCAAAAGTTTGAAATCGGTGACTTGGTTCTCATGCAAAACCCCAGAAATTAGGTAGACCAGGAAAAGCCTGGTAAGTTTGAGGCTAATTGGCTTGGTCCTTATATCATTACTACCGCATTTGGTTCCGGAGCTTATCAGTTGGCCACACCTGATCGAGAACAGCTGACAGAACCCATCAAAAGTTTACACCTAAGAAAGTTCTACACATAGCATCAGAAAGCTGAGTTGAAAACCTACAAAATACAAAAAAAATAGAAAAATAGAAAAAAAATCATCCCCTGATGAAAACTTGGCAAATAGGCATCTTGGTGACACAAAAAAATCAAAAAGTGGCAAAAATAGTAAAAAGAAATGAATTCATCCAATAGTGAAAACCTGACAAATAGGCGCTTTGGATAAGTACCATGGTGAAAACTTGGCAAATAGGCGTCGTGCGTAGTCGATCATTGCTTTACCATCTACTGTTACTCAAATCGACCTTTACTCGTTTGTCATAATCACAAAGGGCTCACACATTCATGACATCCGTCCTAAGTCCTGTCAACTCCGACCATGGCTAACATTTGGTTGATATCATTCCTTGCATATCCTTGCCTTTACCTTGTGTCTACCTATCTCCATATCATTGAACTTGGGTATTCCTCGACTTGTCTGGGGGCAAGAAATTTATCATGTAAATTGCAGTGGGTATTGCACATGATCCTGCATTCTTAAAAAGTCTTGAAAAAATCATAAAAATCTAAAAAAGTCCTGAAAAAATCTTAAAAATGTGAAAAAGTCTTGAAAAAATCATAAAAATCTGAAAAAGTCCTGAAAGAATCTTTAAAATGTGAAAAAGTCCTGAAAAAAGACCTAAAAATTTGAGTCTATCCTGAGAAAATACAAGAACATCCAAATCAATGTCAAAATCCCAAAATCAGAGTCGAAGTCAATCTCAATCTGATCAATTCAATCAATTATGTCATTCAATCTTCGTCCTAGTTCGAACTACGTTGTCTCTGCACATTTGCTACGTAGGCAAGATTCATCTCTGAATCCCTGAGACATTAGGTTGGTCTTTAGGTTTGTCAAAATAAAATCATGATTCAGACTCTTGTCATTTGGACAATTTCATTGGTCGTGTCGAACTACGAAGTCTCTGAGTGCACGATGTAGGTAAGGCCACCAATCGATGGACCCCCGAGGCCGCACTGGGTTAGTCCATTAGGGTTCATGGAACTACACATTCACACACATCAAACTATCTTCAAATCAAGCAAATCTTTTGTCAATCTTGAATTTTTAGTCTATCAGAAATCTTTTTCATCACAATACTTTCAGTCAATTCAGCATGTCAGCAATAACATGTAGTCAAAATCCTATCAAGGCAATTTATCATGGAAAAAATTTGGGTTCTTCTTCAGATGTGTCCTTCTGAAAAGAAACTCTCGTCACTTCTTTATGCTTTTGGATGTGTCCTTCCTAAGCATCATCATCATCATCTGGCATTTTTATAGATTCTCCTAACTCCAAGAATCGATCTCCTAGATATCAACGTCATTCAGGATGTGTCCTTCCCAAATTTGATATTGCTTGACATTTGACAAACATCTGACATTAAAACACTTGGCAAAATTTTTTCTATCTTTTGATGATTATCATGATATTAGTTCCTTATGTCCTAGGAACCACGACATATCATGATGACTATCCTTGTCTGCTTATCACTCTACTATTAGTTTCTCTAGGATGTCCTGACTTCAGGATTTAGAGAAGCAACGACGTAGTACGAGGATTTTTTTTTATTTTTTATTACTGTCTGTTTTTACTATCATGTGGCTAGTTTCTCAAGGATGTCCTATCATCAGGATTTAGAGAAAGAATGACATCTCATGATTAGTTTGGTTTTTCTGGCAGCTGGTCATGATAAAGTGACTAGGGGCAATTGTGTTCCTTGCATAAGTCATGATCATCCTTTGTCTGCGATTGTTGATCTACGTGATGGTTCGACCTTGCACACTATTGATCTATGTCATGTCATAGTGTTTATTGACCATCATGACATTTTCACCCAATGATGATTAAAGTGCAACAACTAGAATAACACTATAGCAAAGCTTTGAAAGATTTTTAATTTTCCGCACTAACATGCATATCTTTCTTCGCACTAACATCCATCTTCACCTTCTCTTCTCTCATCCTCTGATGATATCCTGTGACATACAAAAACAAAATTGCATACATAATGGCATGAGCATTTCATATTCAAATCTGCATAAATCAATTACCATAATTCACATTGCATAAACGCTATCATTTACATCCATTCATAAAGACGCATTTGCATCAACATATAGGAATCACATCATCATCACATTACACAATGCATAACATCCATACATCTCATAACATCATAAAAACATAACATAAGAATCTCATAAAGCATTAGAATACCATAACGTATAACATCATATAGGCCACATCAAAACTACATCGTATATATATAAATCTCAGAAATAATGTCATGTCATAGGATAGAGTCATATAACATTCCAAAAATGGAGCTTGCAGGCTCGAATATCAAAACATACAAATGTCTAAACAAGCAAGTCCTAGGATGTTCCTCCTCCATCTCATGGAGGTGACTGCGGTTGAGTCATAAGGTGAACAGTGAAATGAATGGGTGTCCTCTCCTGCGTTTGACTCTATTATCTTGAGGGATCGGTAACGGGAGGCTGGCTCTGCTCTGTTTGCTGCCCTGAAGACACTGACCTAGGCCCATGCTCTGATCTATGACTATGCCCTGATGAGTGCCTATGGGAATTGTATGACCTATGCCCTGATGACTGCCCTGATGCAGTAGACCCCCCAGCACTAGTGTAACTACAGCTATGAGACCTACTGCTATGTGTCTGACTACCACTACCTATCTTGCTGTGGGATCGGGACAACCCTAGGTCCTGTCTATCTAGAGGGACAACCTGCTCATATAATGCCTTATACCGGTCCCTACTCTTTGCTACCCTAGCCAGCTCCCAGGCCATATCTCCTATCGGCCCAGAGCATAACTCTGCAAACTTTGAAACCCACCGCTCTGATTCCTGTCGCCGAATGACGACCTGATCTCTCTCAACTCGAGTGACCTCCAACTTCACTTCCAAGGCCTTGTTCTGAGACAAGGTCGCATCTAGTTTTCTTTGTAGATCAGTGATCCTCTGGTCAATCGTGGCATCCATGGGCAAAATGGGTGATTTGTCACCCTCATCATCTCTGAAGATCATGCACTCCCGCAGTTGTTGATCTGCCTCATCCTCCTCCTCATTCTCCTCCTCATCTCTCTCCCCCTCAGCCCGTACCTCCTCCACATCTATGTCAAGAGGATGTCCCCCAACAAGTGGATCCACCTCTACTCGCTCCTCCATCACCACCTCTGCCTCCACTCACTCCTCCACTATCACAACCACCTCCTCCTCATCGCCTCTAACCTCCTCGGCCCTCACCTCTGGCTCTCTCTCCTCCCCCTCCTCCTGAATGGGTGACAATGGTACACCACCCACTCTCTACCTGACCCTCCTAGGCTGCCTCCTCCCTCAGTCATCTCTCCTCCTCCTAGCACCCCTGCCATCTCCCCCACCTCCCCCATCTCCTCCACCTCCTCCGTCTCCCCCATCTCGGCCTTTGGCCCTGCCTCCATCTCTTCCCCTGGCACCTTTGCCATCTCTCCCTTCGTCTCTACCACCCTACCCTCTCCTCGAAATCTGTGGAATGAGTGATTTGCGATCTATCGGCAGTGGACCATCCAAATCTGTCAATGGGATGGGCCTGTGAACCTACCATCAGGTGTCAAACTCGACAGATGTCCCTAGATCTGCTGGACCCCCTCTCCATGCCCACTGAATTACCAACAAGCTATCTACCTGCTGCTCTACCATGGTCAGTGATATGAGTGGCCCCACATGGTCTCTCTGGAAGACCGAGCATACTCTGTCGTGCCTACTAGCACAATCTGCTGCTCCCCAAACTACCGTAGTACCCATTGGGGCAGGTACATCTCAATAATCCGTTGTGTCTATACCATACGACCAATAAGGTAACAAAACTATCTGCAAAAGGACAAGTGGCCATCCTCATCTGCCCACTAGGCACAATCTCTGTAGGGTCTCCAAACAAAACTAATCATTGTGTCTATCTGATGACACCAGTACTCGATATCTCCAACAGGAGTCTAGCTAACTGATCCTGCATATAGATAAATGTATGGCATCCCATCACCCAACTACTACATCTGTACTGGCAGTCAAAAAATGGGAATACGCTCCCATACCCAAATCATAAGTAGGGTGGTCCCGCAGCTGATACTGTGTCCCTGGAGATAGACTACCTCATGCAACTGGTGGTACATCATGGCCAACAAGCATGGCACCCAAGTGAAAATAGTCCCTTGTAGTCGCATATGAACTAGAACATCCCCCCATCCAATGGGAAATCCGTGACCACGACGATCTGGGATCAGTAGTCCGACGATCAAGGTCATGAGTATGGCATCAAACTTGGGAAATCGGTCAGCCACAACATCCTTGCCTATCTTATAATTGTCCAGAGCCAATTGCGCACCATCGGTACCCTCATAACTCTCTGTCAAGACCTATCACCCTCGGTGTGGATCATAGACCACCCTCTCTCTGCTGATCGAAATGCGAAGAATGCAGTAAACATCCTCCAAAGTCATAGTCACCTCTCTAGTAGGCAGGTGGAATGAGCAGGTCTCAGAATGCCACCTCTCACAAAGAGCAGTAAGCAAACCTCTATTTGCTCAAATAACGAGCATATATGTCACATGGTATAGGCCTAGGGCCATCAATCGCTTTCTCTGTCTATCATTGAGACGATCCCTGAAAGCATACGTTGTTGGTTGGAACTCCTGGGTATAAATGGGCACAATCCAACTCTACGCAAGGAAAGGCCAAGTATTAGAACATATTGAGAAGCATTATGGAAAGTTTTGTACTACGGGCAAGTCAAGGGTACATAAAAGTTAATCTCGGCACAAGTCAACAAAAGTCAACTTTGGTCAACTTCAATTGTGTCACGTTAACCGCAAATGCATCACAACTAGTCAATTGCGACTCGACGCATCACAAATGCATTGCAATAGTTCAAATGCATCATTCTAAATAGCAATTGTGCGATCTAACAACGAATGCGTCATTAGGATTGTCAGTTGCGTTACGAATTTTTAGATTCGTCGCAACATTCTCGAATGCGTCGCAAATCTGTCAATTGCGTTGCTAAATGACAATTGTGTCGTTCACCCTGATAGATGCACAATCGCACAAAAAAACTGAGCTACCCGTTGCACTTGCAACGCGATGCAATCAAATACGGCGAACGCGAAGGTGTTTGCGGCTTTCGCGATAGCATTTGCGTCACACCGCAATTGTTTTCCCCCCATTTAACCCTCATAAATGCATAAAAATTGAAATTTGATAGGTTGGATAGAGCACTTACCGGTGCCTCTGTACCCTCAGGTCGTTAGAATGTGCGCACGCGGTATCCACGGTGTGTAGTCGTCAAAATCACCATCATCTCTTAGAGCTCTGGTTTCTAAAATTTCTATATGCAAAATGAGAAAATGACATTTGGATTGACCTTTTCAACCTATTTATAGGCTGAAAATTAGGGTTTTGGCCTAGTAGGTCCTACTGGAGGCTCATTTGATGACCTTTGACCGATATTTTGACTACCTTAACGTTCTTTGTTTCTAAATCGGATCGCCATCACTTTTCTTGTTATTAATTTGACTATTCGGGATATTTTCCAAATTTTTCTAACCCTGGGTCGAAATTCCAAAATTTTCCCAAGGGGGCATAGGCACTTCGTACCTCTGCTAGGGCATATTCTGGACTTGTTTTCTTTGCCACAATGCAACAAGTTGCATTATGACAAAGAGGGGCAAATGTAGACACATAAAAATGACCAAGACCTGCAAGCACTATTTTACCACTTTTCGTCATGACATGATTATAACATTTTAATTATGTTTCTAACCCACATTCAACTATTAATTAAATAATTTATAATTGTTTAATTAATTCATAATCTCTCATTCTTCATGATTATTAAATAAATAAATCTCATTTATTTATCTAATATATCCCTAATTATCAAAGTCCTTTTAATTAAATAAAATCTCACTTATTTAATTAATCCTTATCATTAATGTCCTTCTGATTATTAAATTAATAGATTTTAATATATCTATTTAATATGTCACTAATTCCTAAATCCTCTCTTAATTAAATAAATTCATTAATTTATTTAATTAATTAAATATTTCTTCTAAATTAAATAATTATTTTTAATTATTTAATTAAGGCATGTGACATTTTTATATTTTTAAATAAAACAAATCATTTAAAAATATCTCACATACTTAACTAATTCTTCATTTAGTAATTAATTTCAAAAATCAATTACTGCTTATCTCACAAAATCCTATTTTGAATTAATTTAATTCAAAATGGAAGTATTGATTTTCTAAAATCTCATCCTCTTGTCTTTTGATTTTTACTAATTTCATCTCCACTGTCACATTCAGTCTTGATTTAATTCATTTAATTAAATCTTATTTACACATATGGGTATTTTTCCCTAACCCTAATTGAGAGTTGCCTTATTGAATCTTGACCTTTGATTCTAGGGTATTCCTTAAAGCTCTCATCTTGTCTGTCCATTCAAGATTGCATTTTCTATAAAATGACAATCTTGATCTCATTTTGGGATCCAATCATTGCTTAAGTTATTCTTACTATAGGCATTTCACTTCATATCTTAGGCTTTTATGTTAATCATTGCTTGCATATTAGGATCTGTATTCTAGTTGCATAATTATATACATTTTCATAAATCCTTCAAAGGCTTAGCTAGGGCTAGACAAATAGTAACTTGCTCACAAAACCTAAGGGCATCATACTATTATAGCAAGCTTGAGAAGGTACAATAGAAGTCAGACATGGAGCATTAGGAATGGGTGAGATCTTTCTTGTTATTAAATTCCTTATTTACTTCCAATGCATTCTATTGTATAATGTTTTCATTAACTTGTAGGTACAACTAATCAGTCGTTGATGTTTGCAGGAATTTAACGTTATTACACTTATTAGTAAAGACAATCAATAATTATCTCCATATTTTATCCAAAACTATATTAAATACCACTTATATATATTTAAACATATGCAACATAAAATGGTGAAATAGTATAATATGAAAAAAAAATGGAATGTGGGAATGGGTATGAAGGCATATGCAATAGGCTAAAATGTGGCATAAAATGGGACATAATTGGCTCTCATCAATTGTATTGGTTGATATGTTTCTTTTGAAGATATTGGGGCTCGCATCGAGCTCCAATGGCTTCCATATGCTTGTTCTCCATTGATTCAGTAGATTATGTAAGAATGTTGTGCTAGCACTTGTGGTTGATGGATGAGGCACACACCTTGAGGGAGGCCTTGTTCATGCCATTCACAATATAGAGTAGCATCAAACCATTTTTGTATGGGTTTGTACTATGCTCACTCATCTCTATTATGTTCTAGGTTGATTTTTTTATTGAGAGCTTCATAGTATAGTGCATTGTACACTTCTTTAGGTGTGGGACTTCGAGCATAACACATGCACTAGATCGATTGATTTTCCTACCATAGAAGCCCTTGATTATCTAAGAGCTTATAACTATACTTTGAGACGAGCCTGGAAGTGTGGATATATACCACATTAGAGATTATATATTGATCACTTAGAGGAGGATGATATAGTATGGAGACCATATAGGATTATACCATAGTGGCCAGATCATACATGATAACTGACTAGGATGCAGGAGGATAGATTGTTGGATGAACAAAATGACTATATTATTATGATCAAGTCATGCATCAGTTTTGGCCGGTTCAGATAACACCTAGGCCACAACCTACATACTTGAGAGCTACAAAATGTGGTGTCGGGATAGGGGACATCTGTCATCCTACCATTGATGAAGTTGTTTCTAATGACTCAGATGATAAGGATGAGGATGCAGCCCCAATATCTGATTTGGATGATGTGGGAACCACTATAGGCTATGAGAGATGGTGGGAGAGAGAACGACCTCCACACGTATTCCTTGACGATCGTCCTGTAGGTGATTCTGGAACTCTTCTAGGTCATAGAGATGAGAGAGAGGACACAAATGTGGATGTAGATACTAAAAATGATGATGAAATGGTAGAGGATATAGAGGAGGATAAAAAACCAATGGGAGATGAGCCTGATGAGCCAGTAGAGGCTGCATATTCATTTGAGGAGAGAACAACATCTTGTCCTCACATTACTTGAGCACATATAATGAACGAAGTAGGCATCTCATCCCATGACCATGGAGAGTTCAACCATGCTACACCTACCACTCTTCCTACTCATGTGAGGAGTGCTAATAGGTCACCTACTATATCCTATCAAGATCCTAGCTGGTAGTTTGGTGATCCAGGTGATGATATGTGATTTTATATTTTAAGTTTTAGTCATGCATTAATTATGATACATTGTTCTAACCTGTGTTATGCTTTCTTTCTTATAGTCGAGACATGAGAGTGGATATAATTCTTCAATTAAGTCACTAAAAATATGGCACAACCTATGCCTCCACACCAAGAAATATGAGTGAAGCATATGCCATCACCTAGCATGGGGCACCATGCTGACCTATTTAAGACCTTGGCAAGGTGGATGAAAACTTATGAGGATTCTATGAGGATGATTGAGGATTTTAGAGCTAGGGAGGAAGGGTTGAGAGCTATACATTAGGATATTTTAACTACTTATGAGAAGTTTAAGACTACACATGAGGAGCTTCAGGCCACGTGGGTTCCTTCCAAGAATGAGGCATATAATTTGATGCAATCAAAATTCAACAGATTTCAAGTGGAGGTTACTAGACTTTAGGTGGATAGGGACCATATGGACTAGGAGCGTATTGCAACACTCATACATGAGGGTATTTCTATAGATGAGGTATGAGGCCTTTAAGATATGAGTTATATGATCCACTCTCACTCCACTATTTCCTAATGAGCACCAACACTAGGCCCCGAGGAGTCTAGTTGCCATAGGACTCACTAGATGTACTATGTTATCTCACACCACATTTTATTACCATGGTGATCATGTATATAAACTTTATGATATTATATATATATGAGTATGTTATATTTTTATGAGTTCTTGTTTTGATTAGATGTCAATGTGATGTATTAAACATTCTTGGCAAGATTATTTAATAACCGTCTCCATGCTTTAATTTTATGTGATCTAACTTAAACACTTATGTTTACTTAGATACTATATGTTGATTAAATGTAATTGTGTTAAATTAAATTCCATTATGATCTAATTTTGGAAATAAAATGCATATAATGATCTAACTTAAGATAACACATATGGTTGAATAGAATATAAAAGAAAGCAATAATTCAAATAAATGAACAATTACTCTACATAATTCAAAACACACCATAAATTTTTTTCAAGAATGAAGCAATGCAAGATAAAATAGAAAACTATATACTTAATCTAACAACTTGCTTTACTATACATACTATTCAAAAGGAATGTTAAGTGTAATATTTGCAAAAATGTGCAACATTGATAGGTTCTTTGAGAGGTGTACCATCCATTTCCATTAATGTATATGCTTTAGACCCATAAATTTTGTCAATTACATAAGTGACTAACTAGTTCAGACTAAAATTTCATTTTCACCCGGAACAGCATTAACATTACATTGATTTTCATATAACACCAAATCCCCTTTGTTAAAAAAGTGAGAATGAAATTATCATTCTAACTATGCTGCATTCTTTTGGAATACACTTGGAGATGCTCAAGAGAATTTATATGCTATTCATCGAGCATTTCAAGCTGTTGTAATTGTTTCTCTTTATAGGTGTTATCGTCAATAAGGCCCCTAAGGAATTTATAACTCCAAGGGAATTATTGCATCAGAACCATAAACAAGGTTATAAGGTGTATTTATTGTGTGTTGATGGTCAAAATAACACAACAATGTTTAAACAAAATATTTCTACTCTATTTCTCTTAAAAAAGATAACTGATCTAAAATCACCCATCTTCCAAGGTCTCTGTAGTTGGTTCTCAATTGTGTTGTCATCATTCAGTGGTTCATGCAACTATAATGTTCAAGGGGCCTTTTCTGGTAGAAGGATAAAAATTGAGTAATACACAATAATCTAACATGGGGTTTTTAAAATAAATAGAAAAAGATCGACTAGAGACTTAGAACAACAAAATGTGAACACAAAATTCTTTAAATTTAGACATGCAATTCCTGCAGTGAGCATTTCCTAATTAACTAAAACCATATAATAAAGTAATTCATGGAAAGATCATGCAATCACATCCATCCACAGTGAAAATTTAACACTTGTAACACAATTCATCATCACTTTTTTTTAGAATCAATTTTCAACCATAAAACATCACAAGCTCATCACCAAAATTCACAGATCAATAAACAACAAGAAACATCATCCACATATAACATAATAGATGGTTTTAAATTTAGAATCTTCTATTGATTTTCATCAATTAAGAGACATTTAAGCCCAACAAAATCCACTGACATATGAAAAATCATTGTCTATCAATAGTATCGTTAAAATAACAAATTCCTAGAAACTAACTATTTGCATTAAACTGTAAAAATAAAGATGTCTAGTTTTAGGCTATAAATCCGACTTCAATTTTTTGACGTTTATGATGAGAAGAGATTTCAATATTATAGACAAAATTAAACACTAATTTCTCCTATCAAAAATCACAATCCACGAATTCGGGGCCCAAATCCATAATTATTGGGGGTGCCTCTAGTTGAGTCTCTATCTTCACTTGCTGAAATTGCTGAGATGGAAGAAATATGTTTCATTTCAACCTCATAAAAATTGAACTCGAGTTAAATGCTGTTCACTATTGCTAATCAATGCGTCCACTTCCTGGCTGCCAAAACTTGATATGAAGTTAACTCTTTATCAAAAAGTGATCTGGAGTTGCTGCTGTCCATAGGGTGCTTAGAACTGATTGACATTTTGAATTTTATCCCTTTTCAAAAAGATAGAATATTCTCCTTTCACTTTTTCCTAGTCTCTTTTGGAAATCCATGGAATTCATCATAGTTGTCAAAGAACACCTTTAGAACATCTTCATCAGGACCATCGATATTCCACATTGAACTTCACTTCTTCAAACTCTCTGACAACCACAACAACTATTTCTCACAATTGACTGATATCCTTTGCAGCCCATCGAGTTTCAAACCTTATATTCATTAGTCTATCCAAGAGAGTCCCTTCAGGTCCATCACCCTCGTTAATCAGCTATTCTAACTATTCACCCCAACTATCACTTATTTCCTACAACAAATTCCATCATCCATTTTGAGGTAAAGCTTTGGTAGTAACTTATGTAACAATATCCTCAAATATACTTGTATGTTGCCTTATATCATATTGAGATTTTAGAAGAATTGTCCCGTGTTTATTAAGTACTTCAGACCTAAAGGTAATAACTCTAATAGCCCTCTTGAGGAATTCAAGATCTTCATCACCTAAGATTCTTGACTGGATCAACATTTCCCTGGATGTTTTATCAATCAGTCTCAAACCCTTCAGGTACTTACTATACTTCTCTTCCTCTTCCCACCATTCTTTAGTCTTTTCTTCAAATTTTGTAAGAAGGGTAAGAGATTCATCATATTTTTTGTATCCTTCTTCCAAAAGTTTCTCAATCTCCTTCTTAAAATCATCAAACTAGCTATCAAACTAGGTAGCCTTCCTTTTCATCTCGGTTGGCTTATCAACTTGCTCTATGTAGAACAATATGGATAACTAAGAGGGCGTGAATCAGTTATTATAAAATAATTTTATTATCCTTAATTAATTTGGAGCAAACTCAAATCAATTAGATAACAGTTAAATAGATATGAACATGAAAACACTTAACAACACCATGCACAAAGAACACCAAAATTTATGTGGAAACCCAAGATGGGATAAACCACGGATAATTCTAAACATTGGTTAAGGTGACACTAGTTAAGGTGATTTTTATAAGGGCTCATTGCCAAAATGCTCACTATACTCACTGTAGATAAGGCTCACTACCAGTGGGATCACTGCCTGGCTATTACATCCAAAGATAAAAAGACTCACTGCTAGAAGAATGATGAAAAGGGAATCCACCATAGAAATAACTATCACCAACAGTCACTTTAGAAGGTACTCACTATCCATTGTCTTCGGTATACTTTCACACAATGTCTAGATTTTCAGATTCACATTCACCACACTTACTTTCATCAAACATAATCAACTTTTACTTATACCATTCCATGCCTTCATAATCTTCCCAAGTCATCCAAACACAATTCTATTTAATTCTTCCATAAGCCCCTAAGTCGACTGAACATAATTTGTATTAGGTCACCATCAAAAAATTCCCACGATGGAAGGGAATGAAATGTGGACCACACATAATATCCTCACTCAAATCAACACGCTACATGTTAACCATGATATCTGGAACCAAGGAGTAGGATATACACATTACAATGCAAGCAATGTTCTATGACACACTAACCACTTTCTAGGTAGGACGAGACCCAAAAGAGTGTATCTCATTATGTTGCAAAATGTATGGGACCAGGACACGCATGACTGAAGATAGATCATCATAGCACAACATCCAAAGTATGCCAATCCGGATCACCAAAGCAATAGACTTGAACCTTAATCAATCAACTAAGATATGTTGAAATCAATGACAACTATTAATGACAATAATCAACAGCATCACATTCCAACAATCTCCCCCTTTTTCATTAATGGAAAAATTCATCAACGACAAACTAAATAACTTAACAACAACATCAACGTCATCAAGGAACCTCTTTTCTTCATCCCCTTTGACATCAAGGACAAAGGGAAAATACTCCCCTTGAGTAACTTACTCAGCTCCCCCTATGAGGAAGCCACCAAGCATTGATCCAAATAAGAGTGAGCATATAATACCCTAGACCAATGCACACCCTAGTGCAAATTATTGTAGACCTTGAGGGGGAAGAACCCCTAAATTTTTCTGGAGATACTCAAAAGTATCTCTACTCAATGGTTTTATTAAAATATCTTCAATCTACTCTTTTGTAGGTACATATTCAAGTCTTACCTCATTCTCCAATACCTTCTCTCTCAAGAAGTGATATTTGATGGATATATGCTTCATTCTGGAGTGTTGTACCAAATTCTTGGAAATGTTTATTGTGTTGGTATTATCACACATTATTGAGACCAGTTCACCAAATGATATGCCAATGTGCTTCAGTGTTTGTTTCATCCACAATACCTGAGTGCAACATGAGGATGATGCAATGGATTCAACTTCAACGGTAGATAAAGATACATAATATTGTTTCTTGCTTGACCAAGTGACCAACTAGGAGCCAAGGAAATGAGCTCCACCACTTGTGCTCCACCTGTTATCAACACAACTAGCGCAATCAACATTAGTATAGGCTATCAAAGTGAAATATAAATCCTTTGGATACCATAGACTGATATCTTTTGTACCCTTCAAATATTTAAAGATACTTTTTACTAAAACATGTGATTCTGCTGGTTCTTACAAAAATCTAATTGCTAAACAAATAACATACATAATGTCTAGTCTAGTATCAGTCAAATATATCAGTCCTCCAATCTTTGACATGTACATACTTGCATCAAATTTAGGTGAATCATCTTCTTTTGTCAACTTACACTTGGTAACAATAGGTGTAAAAACAGATTTGGAGTTATCCAACCCAAACTTCTTCAATAATTCTTTGGTATACTTGGATTGGGAAATGGAAATTTCTTTCCTATTTTGGTTTACTCGCAATACAAGCAAAAAATCAACTCACCTATTATAGACATCTCAAATTCTTTCTACATTTCATCTGCAAATTTTCTACACATATCATCATTTCCTTCAAAAATCATGTCATCAACATAAACCACAACAATCAATATTTGATCTGCGTGAATTTTGTAGTATAAATTACTGTTAGTAGATCTGTTTTGAAATCCTTGTCCAATCAAGTACTTGCCTAATTTTCCATACCAGGCTCTAGGAGCCTGCTTCAATCTGTATAAAGATTTCTTCAACTTGCAAACAATATTTGGGTCACTTCCGTACTTAAATCCCTCTGGTTGCTCAATGTAAAATTATTCCTTCAGTTCTCCATTCAAGAATTCAGATTTTACATCCATTTGATAGACTTTGAAATCCTTAAAAGATGCAAAGGACATGAATATCCAAATCACTTTCATCCAGGCAAAAGGGGCATATGTCTCTTCAAATTCAATACCTTCAATCTAAGTCTAACCTTTGTGTATACACCTGAAATTGGTCTGGATAATTTGATTAATTGAATATGACTTATTTGATTAATTATCCTAAATTCCTCTACTATTAAATAAATATAAATATTTATTTATATAGTTCACATTTAAATTCACATTTAAATTCTTCTAAATTCTTCTATTATTTCTTTTAATGAAATAAACAAAAATAAATACTTTGTTTTATTTAATTATCAATTTCCCCTATTTTATTCTATCACATCATCTAAATAAATTAGACAAGGGTTAAACACTTGTTTTGTTTAATTATCATTTTCTTCCATTTTAATTTAATAAACAACTTCTATAGTTTGTTTTATTAAATTATTTATTTCCCTTTTGCTAATTTAAATAAATCAAAATATTTAAATAAAGGCATAAATCAAATTCCTCTATTTTCTCAAAACCAAATTAGATATCATATGTCTAATTTATGTCTAAATTAATTGATTCAATCTTCATGGGAAGATTTGGAGACAAATTGGAGACAAATTTGAATCAATCTCTCAATTCTCTTCCATCAATTCTTCCTATCATCTTGCCTGGTGTTTTCATGGGTAGGAACCAGTCCCAAAATCTTCTCCAGCTTCTTCATCTCTCACCATTCAATCCTCCAGATTGAATCCAGGCCTCTGTTTGCCGCCCCTGTGCAAATGTGTTGCCTAGAAATCTATAAATACAACCTTGTACAACAAAGAAAGGATCCCAACTTTTATGCAAACTTACTCTATAAGAAAGCATCAAGCATCAAGCATTAAGCATCATAGCAATAGCATCAATAGCATCATAGCTTTGATTGATAATCATGGCTGCATTTAGTTTGATGTATCATCATATAGGATTAGTTTCCTGCATTTAGCATCATTCTCATTCTTCAGATTATCATTTTAAACAGTCATAGCGCTTACACTATCTGAGAGCCACAATGATTTGATAAATCTTTGGAGATAGAGAGCAATATGACACTTTCAAGAGTCTTTTTGTTTCAATTAGATTAACTTTTGATTAATTCTCTTGATATAATGTCGTATTAAGAAGTGTATTTACATCATACTTATTTCACACTTACACTTTGCAAACCAATCTTGTCTTGTTTCTCATCACCTTTCCATTTTCATCCAACTTGTTCTAGAATACCCACTTTGTTCCAATTACATTTTTGTCTGCCGATCTGGGCACAAGTTCCCAAGTCTATTTTTTCTCTATTTGATCAAGATATTCTATCATTGCCTTAACCCAATGCTGATCATTGCATGCTTCTTCCACAATCTTTGGATCAGCTTCCGAGAGTAGACACAGTAACACTTGATCTTGGGCTGCTTTGCTTCTTGTGATGATTCCTTTATTCTTATCTCCAATAATCTGATTTTTTGAATGGTTTCTCTATACATACCTTGGATTTTGGTTGAAGTTGTCGGAGCCTCCTTTATCTCTTCTTCTTATTTCTTATCCTTTTCTTCTTTGTCATCTGAGTTATCTGATTCACATTCAATATGCCTGTCAAGATTTCTTTTGAACATCTTCATCTAATTTCACATTCACACTTTCAACTATCTTGTTCAGTCTCTTGTTGTAACATTGGTATGCTTTTGATTCTTGTAGAGTAACCCAAAAATATACCTTCATCAGCTCTGCTGTCAAACTTTCCAAGATTTTCTTCATCTCTTCGAATGTAGCATTTTCTTCCAATTTTTTTGAAGTACTTTATTATGGGAGCTCTTCCATGCCATAGCTCATATGATGTCTTTCCATATTTCCTCTAGAATAGTACTTTGTTAAGAGTGTACATTGCTATGTGTATCGCTTCTCTCTAGTAGATCTGTGGTAAACCTTCTTCCATGATCATTGTTCTAGCTACTTCTTGAAATGTCTGGTTCATTCTTTCCACTACACCATTTTGCTATGGTTTTCTAGGGGTAGATAGTTGTATTTCAATGCCATGTTTCTCATAGAACTTTTTGAATTCATCTGAAATGAACTCACCTCATCTATTAGATATTAAACACTTGATTCTCCTGTCATCTTCATTCTCAACTCTTGCCTTGAAAATCTTGAATTTTTCTAGAGCCTCTGATTTTTCTCTTAAAAATGTGACCCAAGTTAGTCTAGAATAATCATCTACTAATAGCATGAAATATTTCTCACCTTGCAAGCTTCTTGTTCTAGTTGGACCACATACGTCAGTGTGTACAAGGTCCAAAAATCTGGTAGATGATGCTTCTTTTCCTCAGAATGTTCCTTTAGTCTATTTTCCTTCTTGACATCCTTTGCAAATAATGTTGTCTGGTTTGGTCAGTCTTGTCAGATCTCTGACTACCCTTGTTGACCTTATCCTTACCAAGTTGTCAAAGTTGATATGACACATCCTCTGATGCTAGAGCCAATTGTCATTACTCTGAGAAAATAGGCATCTCTTTGTAGCTCCTTCCAGTTGATACACGTTCCCACTTATTCTTTTTCCTGCTGCAATAACAATTCGAGAACTCTTTTGGATCTCACAACCATCATCCTGAAATACAGCATTATAGCCATTCTCGCACATTTTTCGAACACTCAAAAGATTATGATATAAACCCTTCAGATAGTAAAAATTGTCAGTGTTATATTTTCCATCAAAGGTAATAGAACCAATTCCAATAATATGTGTTGTTTTATCATCTCCAAATCTAATAGAACCTGCATCATATTTCTAAAGCTTTACAAACTTTCTTTTATCGCTAGTCATATGATTTGAACATCCACTATCAATCAACCATTCATCTCTAGTTCTTTTGACAAATAGTTTAGCTTTAGTGTTATCACTAGATTCTAGACAAATATTAGAGATATCAAATGCAGGTTCATCCTTTTCTACCAAAAACAAACAATCCTCATGATCTGATTCATCATCTAAAATATTAGCATTCTCATTAACATAATAGGCCTTCTTATTGATATTTTAAATTTTTTTTCCTTGTTCTTTTCTCCAGACACTTATTAGCTAAATGACCAATCTTTCCACATCTAAAGAATTTAAGAGGTAGCATACCTTTGTACTTGCTGATACCTTTCTTTAGTTTTCTTGTGAAGTTTTCTTCCAACTCATCTAAACTTTCACTATCCGGATCTTCTATTTTTATGGCTTTGAACATTGTTTCAGATTTCTCCTTTTCTTTTCCAATTTTTCTCATCTCAAACACAGTCAAGGTGCCAAATAGTTGCTCTCTAGTGAATTTCTTTGGATCATAAACTTCCTTAATAGTTGAGATCTTGTCATTGTAGCTCTCTGGTAGGGTCATCAAAATATTCTCCATAACATCTTCATCTGTCAGAGTGCCTCCTTGATTTTTGACTTCATTTACTGCACTGCCAACTCTTTGAAAGTAGCCTACTATATCCTCACCTTCTTCCATCCTTAAGTTTTCATATTAGTGCTTGACTATCAACTTCTTTGATAATTTGACTCTATCATTTCCTTCATAGATTTCTTTCAAATTTTCCAAAACATCATAAGCAGTTTCCAATGAAATAAATTTTATTAACTTAGTCCTAGACAAAGCACTAAAGATTGCATACCTTTCCTTCTCATTCTCTTCATAGGTTGAAATATCATTCACACTAGAAGGACCATTTGTCGGTTCAACATATTTTGTCTCAACAATTTTTTTGAGTTTTGTACCCTAGAGAAATCAAGTAACCTCTCATCCGCACTTTCCAGAAACTATAGTAAGATCCATCAAACACTGAAATGATCAGTTTGTGTGCCATTGGATCTACCCCAAGCGGTTAAGATCTCCTTCAAGGAACCAAGTCTCTGATACCAATTGTAGAATAGTCCAGATAATTGAGAGGGGGGGTGAATAAGTTATTATAAAATAATTTTCTTATCCTTAATTAATCTGGAGAAAACTCAAATCAATTAGATAATAGTCAAACATATATGAACATGAAAGAATTAAACAAAACCATGCACAAAGAACACCAAAATTTACGTGGAAACCCAAGATGGGAAAAACCATGAAGAATGCTAATTCTCAATTATAAAACACTGGTTAAGGTGACATCGGTTAAGGTGATTTTTACAAGGGCTCACTGCCAAAATGCTCACTATAGGTAAGGCTCATTGCCAGTGGGCTCACTTCCCGGCTATTATAGCTAAAGATAAAAAATCTCACTTCCAAAAGAGGAAGGCTCACTACCTTCCAAAAATGGATCATTTTTAGAAGAATGATGAAAAGGGAATCCATCGCAAAAATAACTATCACCAACAATCACATCAGAAGGAACTCACTATTTGTTGTCTCTGGTATACTTTCGCACAATGTCTGGATTTTTAGATTCACATTCACCACACTTACTTTCATCGAACATAATCAAATTTTACTTATACCATTCCATGCCTTCATAATATTCCCAAGTCGGCCAAACATAATTCCATTTCATGCTTCCATAAGCCCCTAATTTAGTTGAACACAATTTAAATTAGGTCACCACAAAAATATTCTTGCAGTGGAAGGTAATGAAATGTGAACCACACATAACCTCCTCGCTCAAATCAACACACTACATGTTAACCATGATATCTGGAACCAAGGAGTAGGATATACACATTATAATGCAACAATGTTCTAAGACACGCTAACCACTTTCTAGATAGGTCTGAACCCAAAAGAGTGTATCTCATTATGTTGCAAAATTTATGGGACAAGGACAAGAAAAACCAAAGATAGATCATCATAGCACAACATCCGAAGTATGCCAATCCAGATCACCAAAGCAACAAACCCAAACCTTAATCAATCAACCAAGATATATTGACATCAATGACAACCATTAATGGAAACAATCAACAACATCACATTCCAACATTCTAGACTCATTAATACAAGAACTTTTGAAGGTGTTGGTTGTTTGGAAGTAAAGGTGGTGAGTCCATTCAAGAATGTTCTCATTTGCCCCACTTGAGCCTTGAGTTCATATTTGAACTACTTGTCTTTGATCATCCTTGATTTGGCAGTAGTTGCCACGATATCAATGAGATTCATTTGCTGATTTATGGTTTGTTTACCCAGATTGACAATACTTACTTGATAGTCTGAAGCTTGTAGCTCCTTGTCATCCTTATTAGTTACCAGAGTGGAAATGTATACCACCAAGTCCCCATAATTAGTGAGCCTCATGATGAGTGTCATTTATGCTCCATTTTATACTTTTCCCTATACCATTTAACCCATTTTCATATTCCATTTCTATACATTGTCATACCATTTTACCACCTTTTGTTGCTTATGGTTAAATATAAATAAGAAATATTTAATTTAGTTTTTAGATAAAATAAGTGAATAATAATTGTTAGATTGTATTTACTATTATTTTCTTCTATTATGTTAAGAAAATATATTTTGCAACAAGTTGATTGAAGTAGAGGAATACAAACTTCCTGTATAATTATTTTCTCATAAAATACTTTGGTTATTTAGTTATAACCAATTACTATTTAGTTTTGATGAGAATGTCTTCACGTTGAAAATAATATTCTATTTTGATGATTGTAACCGTGAGCTAAATAAGCTCCTACAATTTAGGGTGAGTTGTTTCAACAAATCAAATAGTTAGATATAAAACAAAAAATAATGGAAAGGTGGCATAAAAATAGGGAATTACTTTCACTCATATTTCTTATAAATATGAGCTACGTGAAAAGAGATATACATGTAGACTTTGTATCATTTTTGATAAATAAAAGAACATATTCACGTGACTCAACTAGCGTAAAGGAGTTTCATTCAGCACACCGAAGACTAAGGAGGAAGGGTGCCCCCTTCTTGGAATGCTTGGTGATTTTGTAGATTATTTAGTGAGTGTTTATTTTCAGCAGTGAGTTTATTTCTAGCAGAGTGTTTATTTTCAGTAGTGAGTTTATTTTCAGAAGTGTATTTATTTCTGTTATCTTGTGAATCTATTTAATGTTTATTGTTTATTGCTTATAATTCAATCATGGGATCTAATGATTATCTATGTTAATGATTGATTAAACCTGTGAGTTCAATTTCTAGAATCATTACTGTTGTTATTTCTATTGCAGTACTACCATAGTCACAAAAGCAAAACATAAACATTAATTTGATTTTCAATTTATGTAGTTTAGGAATGCATTTTCATTCCCACTCACCTCATGAATCGTAGCCCTTATGCATATGGACATGAAATATTTCACAAGTTTACCCCCCGGATTGACACTTAGACCAAGCTGAAAACTGGCTTGCCAATGGTCACTTTTCGTTATCAAAATTGAAAAAAAGAAAAAAATGGTAAAAAAAAAAAGGGAAATTTTGAAAAATGGATAAAAACAATTATTTGTGTTCTTTCTATGGGCTAATCCTTTTTAGGTACACTCAGATTCTTTCATGGTTATTTCACTCTCTTAGTGCCTCTAGCACCTCCTGTTGCTTATTGGTATGGATGTGCTTTATTTTGTCATGGTCAACATACTGTTGCTCACCTGTAGCATGAGTTACACATTTAGTTGAGGTATTAGTAGAAGTGATGATGAACTTCTACCATTAGTATGATCCATAATGCTTCATTGTGAGGGTGATCTTTCATGTGGGGTAGTACGTGTTGGGGATTCCAAGTTATTGAGTTATTTTGGCTACCAGACCTTAGCATGCATGGGCATGCAAGTTGGTAAAATGATCTATTTTATTTTTCATTATTTTATCTTTTAACTTGATTAATATTTCTTATTGTATTAATCATATAAGTAGCACTCCCACCAAACCTCTTCTTGTTTCTTGAGGATGGTCAACCCTTTAAGTTGGGGGGAGGTTTGTCATCCTTATTACCTATATCTTCACCCATCATTTCCTTTTGCTTATCCCATCATAATCATTCATATTATTTATCATTTCACCCATTTCACATAGCTCATGAATATGAAGATAGTTTTTTTATGATACCTCCTATTTATAGCATTTCCAACAAATAATGCTATGGAAAATTAAAAAAAGGAGGAAATATTGAAAAATGAAAAATAAAAAAATACAAATTTGGAGGAGGAATGAATATTGAAAAAAGAAAGAAAATGAAAAGAAAAATTGAAAACTAGCAAATTCATGTAGCCTTCTAAGAAGAAGAGTGATAGAAAATTGAAAGAAAATATGAGTTGTAATAGTCAAGGGTGAAGAAGGCACAAATCTAAAGGCTACCAATATATATCAACACCTCTCTAAAATTAAATATTGCATGAGGACATGCAATATGATAAGTTGGGGGGAATGATGAGTTCCATTTACACTCTATTTTATACTTTTTCCTATACCATTTAACACATTTTCATATTCCATTTTTGTACATTGTCATACCATTTTACCACCTTTTGCTACTTATGGTTAAATATAAATAATAAATATTTAATTTAGTTTTTAGATAAAATAAGTGAATAATAATTTTTAGATTGTATTTACTAGTATTTCCTTCTATATGTTAATAAAATATATTTTACAGCAAGTTGATTGAAGGAGAGGAATGCAGACTTCTTGTCGCCTTCTTGTTCCTATCGTCAAGTTGATTGAAGGAGAGGAATGCAGACTTCTTGTCGCCTTCTTGTTCCTATCGTCTTCTAGTTCCTGTTGCCCGTGGGTACACGCATTAGCAAATTAATTCCAGCCATATAATTATTTTCTCATAAAATACTTTGGTTATTTGGTTATAACCAATTACTATTCAGTTTTGATGAGAATTTCTTCACGTTGAAAATAATATTCTATTTTGATGATTGTAACTATGAGCTAAATAAGCTCCTACAATTTAGGGTGAGTTGTTTCAACAAATCAAACAGCTATATATCAACCAAAAAATAATGGAAAGGTGGCATAAAAATAGGGAATGACTTGCACTCATATTTCTTATAAATATGAGCTACATGAAAAGAGATATACATGTAGACTTTGTATTATTTTTGATAAATAAAAGAACATATTCACATGACTCAACTAGTGTAAAGGAATTTTATTCAACACCAAGAAGACTGAGGAGGAATGGTGCCTCCTTGAAATTCTTGGTGATTTTGTAGATTTTGTATTGAGTGTGTTTATTTCTAGCAGTGTGTTTATTTTCAGTAGTGTGTTTATTTTCAGCAGTGAGTTTATTTCCAGCAAAGTGTTTATTTTCAGCAGTGAGTTTATTTTCAGCAGTGTGTTTATTTCTATTATCTTGTGAATCTTTTTAATGCTTAATGTTTATTGCTTATAATTCAATTATGGGATCTAATGATTATCTATGTTAATGATTGATTACAACCGTGAGATCAATTTCTAGAATCATTACTATTGTTATTTCTATTGTAGTCTCTATTGTATAAATATTGCAATACTGCCATAGTCATAGAAGAAAAACATAAACATTAATTTGATTTTCAATTTAGGTAGTTTAGGAATACATTTTGATCCCCACTCACCTCATGAATCACAACCCTTGTGCATATAGCCATGACATATTTCACAAGTTTACGCCTCAGATTGACACTTAGACCAAGTTGAATCTTATTATTAAAATTAAATCCTTCTTATTGTTTACCCCAGTTTTGGCCTATCACCTCATGGAATGAATGGCTCGAGGCTTTTTCTTAGGCTTCAATTTGTCTACTTCCTTGATCATGTCATCCTAGGTTACTGGTTGGGCTTGGAAATGCGACCTTTTCTCCAAATTTAACTTAAGCCATGTAGGAGCAGTTGGTTGAGGCATTACCTATTGAGTGCTAGGAGATGTTGATGAAGGAGGTGTAGAGGATATTGTTACCACTATTTGTTCAGAAGAAATACTTCACTATTCTTCTTTCTCTTTGAGCAATCTCTTTTGCTCTAACCTCTCATTTTCAGCTCTTATCTCCTCCAACTTCTATATCTCGAACTCCTTTTGGGTAGTTTCTTCTTCATCCCTTAATCTTTGTTGCTCTAGCTCCTTTGCATGAGCTACTTCCTCTACTACCTTATCATGTTCATCTTTCTCCTATAGTTCAAGATCTTGTGCATGGACCTCTTCTTCTTGAGCTAGCTATTCATCCTTCATTCTTTGTTCTTCTTCTTCTTTAGCTAAATCTTCAACAACTTGTTTTTGAGCACTTGCCAATATTTCCTTTTGTTCTTCATCTATCAACACATCTCTCATTTCAGCCTCATTTGAAAGAATTCCTTCCTAGAACCCAATGTATTATTCTCAAACTTCAACTTTAGCCCTCTCTAGATATTCTTCCCATTTTTATTTTTCCTCTTCCTCATTACCAAGGGGGAGGCCCCTTCTTCTTGACTAACTATAGCTCCTAAAGTTGATGGTGCAGTGGGAGGAGTATCCCTAGCTTGCATAGGAACTACAATAGGACCTTCATGGACAACTTCCTCTCCAGGGTACATTGTAGCCAAAGGTTGAACACCAAGACCAGCAATAACCCCTACAGTAGCAGTAGCATAAGTGATCTTAGCCTATTTCAAGGCTCCCTCAACCTTCTTCATTGTGATTTCCTCTTCTGCTAGGGCAGGCTCTTCTGTAGTAGTACTTTTCTTCAACCTCTTCTATTGTCTCGTTTCAGTTGAGGAAGTGGGATCATTGTTGGAATATTTATTTCTTGAGGCCTTAACTCTTGGTTGCTTGAGATGAACACTAAGCCATTTCAAAATCCTATCAACAACTACCTATGAAACTTTATAGATATTAGTTTCCTCCTTCTCCATCCAATTTATTAGCTCCAAATCCTTAGTGGCCACTTTATCCATTTCATATCGGGGATCAAGAGTGATCCCATCATCAAAAGTGACTTATGGTATATCTTATTTAACCCTGAAGTCCTTCATTCAGGGAATGGTTGGCCTTTCATATCCCCTTATTATCACTTCAAATTGATCTTGCAAGTTTTTCCAAAAGTCTTTGAGAAGTGGCCGATGGAGGGGAAATTGTGAAGCATATAGACCATTCATTTTCTTCTTAGGATCAAAGTCCTTCCTAGATGTATGATGTTTTAAATTGATTGACTGAAATTCCTCTGTTGCTAACTTATATGCTATAGAAGAAGAACAAGAATAAAACCCCAATTGCATTAGGAATGAATGGAAATTATCCTTGTGCATTGCATAAAACTTGGTGTTTACCTTAGCTTCTTGATGAGTAAACTCCATCAAAATCCACCTGTCATCACAACACCTTGGTAATTTGAAAGGGTGCTTATCATATCCAAATAGTTTGAAATAGGTGAATTTAGGGTATTAGATAAACCAATATCCCCACTTTTCAATAAAGTCCATTTCTTCTTATGACAACCTAAAGCGAACATCTCCTGTGAGCTGATTAATGATAACATACAAAAATGCATCATTGAATATTTTAAAATGTCTCTCTACTGCCTTAAGCTCTAGTTGGTCATAATACTCCCACACTTTCTTCTGATTTGGACCATCATCTATTGTGTTGAATATCCAAGATATAGAGAGGGGGGGGGGGGTGAATCAGTATCTTCTTACACTTATTGAACAAACACCATCCAATTACTCAAATGCATATAACAGTAAAGATGAGAAAAATATTAATAGAGCATGAAACCACACAACACATAAACACCATAATTTTTATGTGGAAAACCCAATGAGGGAAAAACCACAGTGAGGATTAACTCACTATATAATGTAGTTCCAAAACTAGATAAAAAAGAGGCTCACTACCAGATACAAAAGCTCACTCCTTACAAGTAGGACTCATTGTCCAAACAAGGAGGCTCACTACCTACAAAATATTACAGTAACAAAATGGCTTACATCCAAAATATAAATTGATGAAGTTACACCTCACAAGTGTAGATTCAGTTCGTTTGATGATCAGTGAATTCACATGCTAGTAGACCAATATTCACTCTTATTCACATCCACATTCAATCTCCAAATTACCCAATATATATATCTGATACATCCATAAGCATCAATTAGGTCAACCTAATTAGATGCTATATTTATTTACCAAAAGGTTAATGGTCAGCTCCAAGTTAGTACAAAAATTCTCTAAAAATGATTCAACCATGTAACAAGCTATATCATGTCAGCTTGGACCTAAGATAGGTCACTCATATATCCGCAACACAAATTAAACTATTAGACCACCAACTATTTATTAGGTCGGCCATGGATAGACCTAATAAAAAAATGTAACACATGAACAATGCCAACTCACCATATGATCATATGAGCACACAAGATTCTATACTTACAAGCTTCCAACATTCTAAAACCATTTCCCAAAGCTGCGAACAATGATGATCATTGGAGGGGAAATGCAAACCAAAATACCAGACCAAAAATACCAAAGGATGTAAACTGGTTCTTCATACCGGTTCATAGTACCAGATCAAACTGACACCTTAACCAACATGGTGACATCAATGAAAACAAAAATTATGATATTCTTCATTCTTCCAACAATCTCCCCCTTTGTCATTGATGGCAACATGTTCCAAAAGAATGTATAACCTTTTACTTCCCTTTCTGCATGATAGTTTCTCCAAATCTCTCCAAATCTCTCCCCCTTTGACATCAATGGAAAAGGGTGACCGAAAAAAATAGGATGTAAACTTATGTACATGGTGACATTGCATATACAAATAAATTCTAACTCCAAAAACTTCCAAAAACTCAAAAAATTCTAAAACTCCCCCTTAGTTCAGAAATTCAATTCTTCTCTTCTTGTTTTTGTTCATTTTTCTCCCTTTTCTTTCCTTTTATCTCCCCCTTTTACAAAAAGAAAGTAGGAATTTGAATATTGAGAAACTCAAGTAAAAATAACACTTTTCACCTAAAACACTTTCTTGTATCTCTCTTTCATAGTTGGAAGAATCCACTTCCAAGCTAACACAACAAAATCCATTATGTTACACATGCTATCCAACATAGCCAACAAAGTGAATGAGAATGACCAATCCATAGATGAGAACTGTCATTCACAATCTTCTGCATCATAGAGTATTCCAGAGAGATGATCTTATCATACCTCAAAAATTTCTTTAACAAGCCAAAAAGTTCTCACCACATCTTCCCTCTATCTTTGAAAAGTTAGCAACTCCACTTGTAATTCTCCTGCTCTTATTCTTTATTTTCCTTCTTTGTCTTTAAAGAAATCAAAATTCTTTCCAATACTATTCATTTCAGATTCAATGGCTTCAATTTTTCTTCTAAAATTATCAACCGCAGTAGGCCATTAGAGACATTTCTTTTAGATGTTAGACATTTCTTTAATGCATTTTCTTATCTCGCTAATGTGTTTAGATAACTTTTGTTTAGCTTTGATACACCTTTTCTCAACCATAGCTACAAAATTATGTCCTTCCATTCCTTCCAGTAACATTATTTCTTCAACCACTTCTAATAAATTATCCAGTCATGAATTATAAACACTTGAAATATCAATACCTTTCTTGAGCAGATACTCAACCAAAGCATCATCAATTTTAAGTCTATCCACCAGAGAGTAGGCACTCCACATTTCACCAATCTTCTTCATCTCACCTTTATCTAACAACGTTTGAATATCATTTGGATTGAAAGATTCAGATCTAGGAAGGGATTCTTCTTAATTCTCCTTTTCTTCCGAAATAGTGATGATATCTTCTGTGATAACTTTTCTCTTTTTAGATTCTAGAGGGGAATCACTAATAACAACTTTTAATCCCTTGTACCGAAGGATGAGCCCTCCTCAAACCAACTAGACACAAGCATACTAGAGAAAATATCCTTCTACAAGGATAAGAAAAGGATTTTGCAAGCACTTGCATTGTCCTCCATACCTTCCAAATACCTACAGATTTGTTTTCCTAAAGGGAACCCAGATTCCCACTTAACATTTTATTTTCCCGGTAGTGAACTTAGAAAGTAAAATACCAAGCATATAAGCAAGGACCGAAACCAGAAGGGATAACCCTGGACCAAAGTCATTCATACATTTTTAGTTAGGTTTTCCAAAATTAAGCTGCACAGATCAAATTGCTTGTTTTCCTTCACCATTTTGTGCATGAGATATACAACAATAGCCAAAGTGGAACCTTCACGATTTCTTAAATAGATTTTGTAAGAAATAAATTACACAACATACCTTATAGCAGAGTAGACAATAATATTTATCAGTAGGGATTGGGGGTCTTTTTTGATTCCAGTTAGTTCCTCCACCTCTTTATATTTCACTGTTTTCTTTCCGTGGAGGTCACCAATATTGCATAACTCGGTAATAGCTTCATTTTCCTCCTTCGTGATAGGGTAGGGTTTGTCCAAAATAATGCTACTTGTGACATAGATAAAATGACTTTGCAAGCAAGATGGTTACATCTAATCTAAACATGCATTAATCTAAATCAAACAACTAAGAACGAAGTAAATAAACTAAACAGTAAATAAAGCAATATGAAACAATCTCACCGAATATCAGTCCACCTCTTCGAATTATCTTGATTGTCCTTCTCCATTTTTCCTTTTGTAGTATAATTGCCCTCAAATTTTTATAAGTGTGCAAGTATAGCCTTGATGTATGTGATTATAGAAAAATATCAAAGATTAACAAGTCTGCTTCTAAAAGTATTGATTTCGGGAGGAGGAATAATGACAAAGGTCAGCCAATTTATAGAAAGCCGATTTTCGAACGATCGGCTTAGATTCAAAAGAGAGATTAATGATCGAGATTATTGAATGCCATGCGATTGAGATTTGTGTCAGTTAGAACGTGAGTTGGGAAATTCTGCAGGATAAAGATTAAATTAGAATAATAATTTAATCTGGTGTTAAGACTGTTTGAAAATAGTTAAGAATAGACATCAAGATTAAATAAATGATTTAATCTTCAGTTGAAAGTCTTTGAAAATAGAAGAATTAGACTTTGAATGAAAAGGATGAAGTTAGAATTCGACAATGATTTGTTCGAATGCACACATGAATTAATTAATTAAATAAAGATATTTAATTAATAAATATATTCATGCAAGAGAATTAGATTGACTGATCAAGAAAGAGAGTTTCTTCGCAGAGATAATCAGACATCAAATTAGAGATAACTGACGGATTTAAATAGATCTCGAGCCAGATGGTGAGTGAATAATTAATTAAGTAGGCAATAAAATAATGTGACATAAATATCTATTTTTATGAATTAAATGTTTATTTAATTCAACATTCGAAATTTAAGGATTTAATTAAATAAATAATGATTTATTTAATTGATTGTCGAAAAGGTTTATTGAATAATTAAATAATTCAAAAAGAATATTTATTTAATTATAGTTGAAATATGATAAAGGGTGAATCAAATAATAAATTATTTAATTCAAAAAGAAAATTAATTAATCAGGGATGAAATTATATAAATAAGTTTTATTTAATTAATCAAAGTTGAATAAAGATCATAATGAATTAATTTAATAATTAAGGTTATTTAATTAATAGAAGAAAGATGTGTATAGGAAATAATTAAATAATTAACATTATTTAATCATGACCATGGACATTAGAAAATTATGTTGAAAGTGGTGTTCATAGGCCTAGACCAATTTTCAATGTCTACAGTTTGCCCCTCTTCAATACAATGTCGTTTCGGCTTTTGTGTCAAAGAAAATTGTTGAAAACATGCCCCAGTCATGCCCCGGTATGAAATAGGTTAGGGTATGCCCCCTTGAGAAAATTGACAAATTTTTGAAAAATTCAAAAAAAAATTGGAATTAGTTCTGATAAGTTAATTTGATGGCCAGAAATGCTATGGAGTTGACATAATTGAATTTGGAAGTGCTAGGGACATGTATGGGTCGATTGAAGATGGATGTTTACACGGCCAATAGACAAGGTCAAAAGAAATGCCACCCAAACCCTATATGATAGAAGAAGTGTACGGGTTTGTGGAATGTATGCATATGCAGATTATCTAATTTTTTTTGTGTGTGTCATAGGACTCTATCATTACGTTGGATAGAAGAAATGTTAGCGTGGATAATTTAAAATGTTAGTATGAAACAAGAAGGGTTGTTTGAAGGACATATAATCTTCGATATTTTTCCATATTTATACTAATCTTTGCATTTTATCATCATTGGATGGGAATGACACAAATGGATAGTACACACCATGATATGAGATAGACCATAGTGTACAAAGTCATCCACTTGCTAACAATAGACAGTCATAGACAAGGAGTGTCTTAACTCATATGGGCAAGATTGCCCCAATCTTTTTATCCAGACAAACCAAAAACAACAATCAAATAAAAATGGGTCATGAAATGTCATTGCTTCTCTAAATCCTTCATGGGACATCCTCAAGGAAACTAGTAACATTACAAAATCCAAAGTTAAAAAGACAGTTGACAAACAACAATCAAAGAAAAAGAGTCCTGAGACATCCTTGCTTCTCTAAATCCTTCAAGGGACATCCTTGAGAAATCTAGTAACCGAACTTGAATACCAATTCATAAAAAGATAAGACAAAATAAGATATAAAGTCATAAATCCAATAAAAGTATTTGCCAAAAATTGATCTTGTGTAATTGTTTGATGTTTGACATAGCCCAATGCGAGGGATGAAAAATACCATATAAGACATTGACTCTGGTTTTGACTTTGTGGCCATCTGTGTAAGGCATGACAAAGCCTGGTTTTAGAATGACATGTGCCATATAAGACATTTGAGCCTGATGGCATTGATGTGACAAGCTACGTGAGGCTATGACGATTGACGATGTCCATTGGCAAGAAATACATATCTTGCTGAAGACATAAGATTGATTTTGACTTGATGACGGTTTTGACTTATTTGCCTTGTTGATGCTTGACTTGTTTTTGATGCCTTGTCTTTTATGATTGTGTGTGTGTGTTGACTTATGTATGGCTTGAGATGATCTACCCTAAAGGACTGACCTAGTGTGGCCTCATGGGCTCATCGATTGATGGCCTTGCCTATGTTATACACGCAGAGACCTCGTAGTTCGACTTGACTTGGAGTGACATAACTGATTGACACATATGAACCTAACTTAATGTTTAGACGACGTGTGTGATAATGAGTGTGATAAACCCTAATGGACTGACCTAGTGTGGCCTTGGGAGCTCATTGATTGATGGCCTTGCCTACGTTGTACACACAGAGACCTCGTAGTTCAACATGACCAGTGACTTTGACATGTACAAAGAATGAGTCATGATTTGTATGTGATGCATGACAAACCTAGATAGACAGACCTAATGCATCGGGAGCACATCGATAGATGGCCTTGCCTATGTCTAGTTGTAGAGGCAATGTAGTTCGACTATGTCTATGAATGACTTTACACAACTGACTCTGACTCTGTTTTTGGGATTTTTGATGTGTTTTTGATTTTTTTGTCTTTTTGGAGTTTTTTGATGTTTTTGATTTTTTTGTCTTTTTGGAGATTTTTTTGAGTTTTTTGATGTTTTTGACACAGATCAAGGATTTTCCCCTAGTCGGGAATAAGACCTATAGGATGGAGTGGGGAGATAGAGTGGACTTGATGTCAATCATTCCAAGTAATGGATAAGACAACCATTTATTATGAGTGATGGTGAAAATTCTGATTGGAACGATGGTAGACGAAGGAGTGGAGTTGACTACACATGGTGCATGTTTGCCAAGTTTTCACCATGGTACTTATCCATAGTGCCAACGAAGTGGGTTTCACTATTGGATGAATTATTTCTCTTTACTATTTTATTGATTTTCCAATGTTTTTGGTGTTACAAAGATGCTCGTTTTCCAGGTTTTCATCAAGGTATGTTTTTCTACTTTTTTGTATTTTTTTGGTTAAGACATGGTTCTCAGAAGCTACGCATAGTATCTCTTCAAATGAATGTTGTTGATCGATGAAAAAAGTGGTTCTCCTTGAGGGGAAGAGAGTTGATATGCTCCTGACCCAAAATCTTCTGTAACAATATAAGGCCCTAACTAGTTAGGTTCAAACTTACTTGGTTTTTCTCTTTCAGCTTGATTCTTTGGGTTCTCCATTAAGACCAAGTCACCAATGTCGAAGTGTCAATTTAGAACCTTCCTATTATAGCTATGAAAAAGATGGTTTTGATATGATTGAAGATGATCTAATGCCTTCTATCTTCATTCATCTAGGAATTCTAACTCATGCAATCTTGATACACAATATTTTTCATCGTCAATATGACCTTTCAAGGATACCCTTAGGGAGGAATTTCAACCTCAATAGGTAAGATAGCTTCAAAACCAAATACTAAGGAGTATGGATTAGCACTAGTGGGAATATAGATGCTTGTGTGATAGGCCCATAAGGTAGGATTAAGTTGTAGATACCAGCCAGGACTAGCGTCATTGACAATCTTTTTGAGGATTCTGATAATGGTTTTATTAGACGCCTCTACTTGGCCATTACCTTGTGGGTAATATGGGATGGAAAAATGGTGTTGGATATGGAATTCTTCACAGAGATGGAAAACTTCTTGGTTTTTGAATGGACGGCCATTGTCTATAATGATATATTGAGGTACACCATACCGACAAATGATACAGTCTAAAATAAACTTGTATTTTTGTGTGCCGGTGATGTAAGTCATGGGAATAGCCTTGATCCACTTGGTGAAGTATTTAGTGGTGTTTATAATGAAATTATGGCTATTGGATGATGGAGGGTGTATCTTACCTATGAGGTCAATTCCCCATTGGGAAAGGGCCATGGTGAAGTAATCAGATGGAGCTCCTATGTTGGCGCACATATCAAATCTTCATGTATCTGATACTATCGACATTTCTTGACAAAGATATATGAGTCCTTTTCCATAATAGGCCAATAATAACCTAATCTCATAATCTTGTGGGCTAAGGTAGGACCACTAGAATGGGATACACATATACCCTCATGTACTACTCGCAAGGTTGCTTGTTCTTCTTTAGCATCGAGACATATCAACAAGGTGTTATCTAAGGTACGTCTATATAGGGTATCTCCGATGATGGTGTACTTGGAAGACCTACAGATAAAGGTTCTACATTGGTTGTTTGATAGGTCTAAAGGTAGGATTTAGGTGTTTAAATAGTCGTATATGTCCTTGTACCAAGGGGAAGTAGGACCAACAATCATACACACCATCTCAAAATTGGGGACATCATAGGCAGGGACCAAAAGCTATTCGACCAAAAACTTGAATTTAGGCACATTTCTAGGAATATCCAATAAGGAACCTACGGTTTCCATAGCATCTGTCACCCTATTTTGAATGCATGGTATTTGTTGAAAGGTGATGTCATCAAAGTACTGCTTGAAACTATCGACCATGCGCTTGTAGGGAGCAATTTTCTCATCTTTAGTTTCATACTCATCATTAAATTGCTGGACTACTAGCTGAGAATCTCCATAAACATGTAAAATCATGATCTTCCATTGGGTTGCCATTCTTAGTCCTGTCACTAGGGCTTCATATTTTGCTATGTTTTTTCTGCAAGGGAAAGAAATCTTGAATGATTTAGGAATAGTATCACCTTGAGGTGTAACAAATAGTATGCCTGCTCCTGAACCACGATTAGTATGTGACCCGTCAAAGTATAATTTCCATGTGGTTCTAGTGTCAACTTTGAAGATAAACTCATCAGGAAAATATGCCACTAACAGATGGTTTGCCCTAATTGGTGCATCTGCTAATTGATCTACAATTACTTTCCCTTTATAGCTTTCCTTTCCACATACTGGATGTCATATTCACTAAGTATCATCACCCATTTAGCCAATCAACCTATTAATGTTGCTTTAATTAAGAGGTATTTCAAAGGATCTATCTTTGTGACCAGCATTGTTTGGTGATTTAGTATATAGTGCCTAAGTTTTTGGGTAGCAAAGACTACCGCAAGACATGCATGTTCTATGTTACTGTAGTTTAGTTCATATCCCACCAAAGTACAACTGATGTAGTACACTGCCCTTTCATGACCTTGATCATCATTTTGTGCGAGTAGGGATCCTAATGCTGACTAAGTTGCTAATATATAGAGTATCAAAGGTTTGTCATCTGTAGGTGGCATTAACATAGGTGGTGTAAGCAGATAATCCTTGAATGTTTAGAAAAAATCTTGGCATTTGGTTGTCCATGCAAACAATACCCCCTTCTTGAGAAAAT
This sequence comes from Sequoiadendron giganteum, assembly GCA_007115665.2. Classification (NCBI taxonomy): domain Eukaryota; kingdom Viridiplantae; phylum Streptophyta; class Pinopsida; order Cupressales; family Cupressaceae; genus Sequoiadendron; species Sequoiadendron giganteum. Next base: position 317,575,936 of record CM021107.1, on the reverse strand, counting down.
GTTGGAATGGATGTATCTTGTCTACTAATTGTACTATGAAGTGTCTAATAGACTGTAATATCCCTTGTAGTGTTCTTAGCTGACCAATGCTGATTGGTGGAGGCATATCCACTATAGTTTTTACTTTCACGGGGTCCACTTCAATGCCTCTTCTAGAAATGATGTATCCTAGAAGTTTTCTTGATTTAACGCCAAAGACACATTTTTTTGGATTCAATCTTACATTGTAATTTTCCACTCTCTGAAATATCTTGTCAAGTACTTTCAAATGATCTACTCTTTTCAATGATTTGGCTATTATGTCATTGACATAGTCTTCCATGAGAGTATGTACAAGGTCATGGAAAATAGTCATCATTGCACTTTGATACGTAGCTCCAACATTTTTGAGCCAAAAAGGCATAAAATTCCAGTAGTATGTTCCTCGTGGACATGTGAAAGTTGTCTTGTGTTGGTCCTTAGAGCAATTTTGATCTGATTATACCTAGAGAAACCATCCATGAGGGATAGCATCTCATATCTTGTTGTAAGGTCCACTGTCATGTTAATGTTTGGCAAAGTGAAGTCATCCTTAGGGCATGCCTTATTGATATCTCTGAAGTCTGTACAAATGCGGATGCCACCAAAGGGTTTGGTTACTAGGACCAGATTAGAAATACAGTCTACATATTCTATGGACCTGATGAATCCAACATCCAATAGCTTCTTAAGTTCAGCTTTGACTAGTAAAGCGATTTGTGGATGCATTTTTTTAACTTCTGTTTGAACACCTGGTTGTAATGGTAGATGATACAATATAAGGTCTGGATCTATCCCAGGCATGTCAGCATACAACCATGCAAAGTTTATCTATCTCCTTGTGAAGAAGTCTCGAAACTCTTGTTTCTCTATCTCTATAAAAGATGTTGCAAAATATATTACCTGTGGGTTTTCTTTAGTGTTTATGTTGATCTCAACAGACTCTTCTACTAACATGGGTGAATTTTCCTGAGTAACTGGGAGAATGTTCAAACCTCCATCCTTAGGTGCCTCAGAGAGGTTTTCTCCCTTGGATGCATCCTTTATTTTTACTATTTCTTCATCCAAAGGCGCCTTTCGGTTTTCACCTAGGGACTTGTCATTTTCATCATTTTCATTGTTTTTCTTTTTCTTTTCATTTTTGCGATTGGAGGTATGAAAAAACTCCCCAAAATATGCCATGTTATCCAAGTCAATGGTAAAGCCAGCTTTATTATCACCTCTAGGTATGCCTTCTCGAAGTCCCATGAACTCAGCTATTGCTTCATCGTTCTTGAATATATCTAAGATGGGTGTACCTTGTTGATCCCAATCAATAAGTTGGGGATATACGAAGGGCATGTCATCATCAGAGTTATCAAATGTGGAGGTTGACAAGGTGAGGATAGAATGGTTGACATGGTCACATAAGTTTTGGATTAACTCCTTTTTGTTCTTTTTCCTTTGGATAGGTAAACTCTGATGTGGGACTATTGTAAGGGCTAAGTTGTTAGAAGATGGTTCGTTCAGTGCCCAAGTGGTAGGATCAAGGGTTTCCCAATAGTAATGCTTATTCCATTCTTCTTTTGACAAGGAATTTTTAGGATGAGGGCTAGATGGTTTTGGTAAGGGTTGTAGCATTTTGTCAAGTTTCCCAGATAACTTATATAGATCCATTATGCTAGTGGAGGAAAGAGAATCCCATTCATATTCACTTGAGTCAGGGGAGTCATCATAAACTGGGTCTAATGGTTCATGGGATATCTTGATGTCTTCAAAAGCACTTACTTCCTCTTGTAACAATGATGAAGTACCAAGAATACCAATTCTAATCGGTTGAAACCCTATCCCTAGGCCTTTTGGTCATGGTGAGACAATGATTGGCTCAGTCCTTCTATTTTGATGCAGTCCTCACCCACTATGTCCATCATATCCGTTACTTTGCATTATCATGAAGCCTTTTCCATATTTATCCTTAGATATTTGAATAGATGGGGGGGGGGGTGGTATTCATTGTCCTCTTTGTCCAACCACGAGGTGATTTCTTCTTGGTCCATAGCTTCCTTACTTAACTCTCCCCATTTTTTCAATGTCATTGTAGGAGGGACATGGAATGTGACTATTGATTATCTCCTATCTATTGTGGGTAGACCATATGACTTAGGAGGAACTATTTGATTGACACAATAGGATGCTTTCATGTTGTATTAACCACAACCCTTATCTTGGGTCTTGACCTTAGAAGTGGATGATGGCGTTTGTGATGTATTGGACGAGGTAAGAGTTGATGGATCAATGTACAAGGATAAGGTGGAGGAAGAAGCCTCTTTATTGACTGGGACTTGTCTTTGTGGAATTTCACGTAGGCTTGTGCAATATTGGAAAGGATCTAGATCACCATCAACGATGGCCTCTGTACCATTGTACAAGAATTTAATACACTGATGATATGTGGAAGGGATAAATTTCATAGCGTGTATCCAAGGTCTACCCAAAAAAGGTTGTAGGGAAGGGTGAGATCCAGGACTTGGAAGCCAGTGCCCATAACTGCAGGGCCAATCCTCATCGTCATATGCCTTAATGACTATAATCTTAGTGGTGTCCATGCATGCTTATGAGAAACCTAATGCCTTAACCAATTTCAAGGTGCAAAGGTTCAACCCTGCTCCTCCATCTACCAAGACTCGTTTGAATTTGGTTCGATGGACAAGAACTTCAAGGTGTAGTGGGTCATTATGATTGGTCTTCTCAGTTGAATAATCATGCTGAGAGAATGTAGCATGATGGGAATTGGTTAAGTATCCTACCATTTCTTTGAAATGATTGACATCTATGTTGGTAGGGACTGTTGTGCTTTGTAAGGCTTTTTCAAGAATGGCTTGGTGATCTAGTGATATAGTCAAAAATTCCAAGATGGATATCTGTGTTGGGGTCTTCCCCAACTGGTCAAGAAAATTATACTTAAGCTTGGAAGACTTGGTGGTGGCTCTGATGAAGGACTTGGAAGGGTTATCTTAGTTCTACGTGTATTGACAACACATTCAGGATGCTTCTTTATGGTAATGGTATTGATATTTTCATCATCTCATATATGATTGATGATAGTACCTGGTTTATAATCATACTTAGCACTATTATAATTTTCCAAGGTATTATTCTTAGCTCCCAAACTAGAGGCCTTTCCTTTCCCATGGTCATGTAGTAGATCTGTGAAGACCTTTTGATCACTATTCTTGGTATGTTTCTGCCCATTGACATATGGTTTCATCTTCAGAAAAATCTTGTATGATGTTTTTCAATTGTTGACATTGTTGTAGGTTGTGTCCCTTTATTTGATGGTATTCACAATAGGTGTTATCATCCCACCATGAAGGTCTAAACTATCCAAGATCATACTTTTTTGGTTCTAAAGGTTTTAGGAGATTATGTTTAATCAGTTCTTTTAAAATTGTCTTGATTGGTTCCCCCAAAGGGGTAAATTCACGTTTAGGAAATCTCCTCTGTGGTCATTGTTATTGTGAATTTTGGACAAATTTGGCTGTTTGATCTAGATTATTAGTCATGTCCTAATTGGAGTTGTAACCTCTAAGTGTGATGAAAAGTCCCGCATGTAGGGTCTTAGCATCAACAATACCATCATTTTTTACATTATTGTTCCTAGACCAAAATCTGTTTCTAGCATTGGGAGCGTTTTGGTGTTGAACAACTTAGTTCTTGCCTGGTACCTTAATGTCTCCTTTGTCAATAAGGCCTTTTTCAAGTATAATGTCTTTTTGCACCAAGTCTAGGAATGAAGTACAATAATGTACTCTTAAGTCACTTCTCAATTTCAGATGAAGATTTTCAAGGAATATAGTGACTTTTTGTTTTTCTGGTATCTCAATTGGACATCGACTAGCTAAAATTCTCCATCTCTGAAATAAAGTAGTGAAAGTTTCACCTTCTTCTTGCATGGTGTGACACAAGGTAGCTATTGTCATTTCATTGTCTATGTTGAAGGAAAAGCGTTTGAAAAACTTCTCAGCTAATTCTCCCCATGATCTTATGCCATATGGTAGTTTAGAGAACCATTCCAATGCTATCCCGACAAGGGTTCACGAAAATAGTCTCATTAAATACATGGGGTCATATGAGATGTCCATTCATGTTGTAGAAAATTCTCTGATGTGTTCCAAAGGATTCCTCTTCCCATTATACTTAGGAAAATTCGGTATAATGTATCTGTGTGGGAAGGGTGTCATGTATAGTGCTTTGTCAAAAAGACATGGACATAAATCTTGAGCTGAGATAGTTCGTTTGTCAGACATAGACATACTGTCCATTTTGGTTGAAGGATTTGCATTTGATTTTGCAGAACATCTACCTATGTCAAGGACATGTTGTTTGCATTGTTAGGATTGATGTAAGTGTTCTGAAATGCTATGTTTTGTGATGGATTGTGATTTGGTGAGGGTATATATCCTATTTGAATGTTCTGATTCGGTGTAGGGATATATCATGTCGAAATGTTTTGATTTGGTATAGGACTATTTCTTGTCAGAATGTTCTAATTTGTTATAGGAATATTTCCTGTTTGAATGTTCTGTGTAACCCCTATTTGTGGAATGGTAGTATGTGGTATAGTTGTGTTCATGCCAACTTTGGATCTTTTACTGGTAGTGTTTGTGCCAAAGGGGTTTGATGCAGATGCTCCCGTAGTGAATTGTAAACCTTGTGTTATGTTGAATGGGGTTGTGTTTACAATTGATGATGTTTGAGTAGGTATGCTAGTTGGTATTGCTGCGGTAATTTGAGGAACAAAGACACTTGATGTCATGGTTTGCGTTGGTTGAGTAGATTTTTTTTTCAAAGTGTGAACATCACATCCTGGTATTAGTGTGGCACCTTCTACTAGAAAATTTTCTAGATATCATTGGTGATCATTTTCCAAACACTCATCCATAAAGGATGCAAACTCAGGATCTTGTACGACAATGTCTATGTCTTAAGATGTGCGTCTCTAGTGACATGTTTTTCAAGCAAAGTTTTTTGTGGTATCTCTTTCCCTGATGGTTAGTTTTCAAAAGGATTGATGAACTCATTGGGGTCTAAAATTTATCTTTGTTTCTTCTTAGCCCTTGTTTCAACCATGAAAATGTTTCTCAAAAGGGGAAATGCAAAACTATGTCTAAAAACTGATATGTCCTATTTCTATATTTTTGGATTTTTCTGAATATAAAAGATGTCACTAAAATCAAGGATTTCTAATATGATGTATACTAGGATGACATATGCTAGGATATATTATATGCAAAATTTTTGAGTAGACTATGATGGTAAATGATTCTAAATGGGTATAACCTACCACTTATGGAATAATCCAAATCTATGACTTAACTTTACCAAGGAACCTGATGTAGGAAAAAGACAACTGATAAGGTGAACTTCCCAAACTAGACTGATTAGCTAGAAGGATTCACTAGTAAGATAATAATGACTAGGTTCAATGATAATGATAAATCGAATCATGAACATATCCAATGATGTGGAAAGCTATTCTATTCTATGATATGCAAATTCCTATCGGGTAACTAAGTTTTTGCAACTAAGATGACTATCTCTAAAACGTAATTGACACCTAAACAATGCAAGGTTTTTGAGCAATTTTCCAGTTATTGTCCAAGCTTGACCATAAGAAACAAAAGTGAAAAATACAGTTTGTTTTTTGGACTGAGTTTTTAGTTTTTGATATTTTTTATTGACAGTCAATTGTGACTCAGGTTGCAAATGTGTTGATAGATTTGACAGGTGTATTTCCAGTTTCAGATGCGACTAACTGATAAAACCTAGTCTCAATTGTTGACAGACAGATCATGCGGTTTAAGTTATGACAAATGCAACTCACAAATCAGCTGCGACTCATTTAGCAGATGCGACTCAAAATTTAAACCCTGTGAAAACTAGTTTTGTTGACAGACACATGCGGTTTTTGGTTTAACAGTTGCAACTTGTAATTACACATGAGGCTTGAAATTTGACAATTGCGACTCAGTTTACTCCTTCATGGATAGATGTGGTTTAAGTTATGACAGACGCAACTCACAAATCAGTTGTGACTCATTTAGCAGATGCGACTCAAAATCTAAACCCTGTGAAAACTAGTTTTGTTGATAGACACATGTGGTTTTTGGTTTAACAGTTGCGACTCATAATTACACATGTGGTTTGAAATTTGACAATTATGACTTAGTTTACTGTTACAGTTTTCTGATGACAAAGTTATGACTGACTCAGTTTTATGATCAAGTATTGGAAAATAACGCAAAAATAAAAACAAAATACAAAGTGTTTTTCAGTTTTGACGTGAATGAATCTGTTAAAATTAGAAGATAATTACATCCTAGGCTTTTATAGATAGTATTTACTGAGTTCTTACTTGGGTTTCCCCAGCTATGCATATTCAAGGTGGATGACTAGTAGCTTGACCCCACTAGCTCCCCTCTATGACACTCACTTATATGGGGCAGCCAAGCTATTGTACCCATGAAACTCCCATGGCATACATGTCATCTCTACACATGAACCGTAAGAATGTAAGACAACTTCACAGGTTCGACTTGTTGCACCGGTAAATAGATTGGGATTTTTCCAAAACTAAAACAAGGTTTTTAGTAAGGGCATTTCATTCGTGGGGCACCATCCATGCAACGAGAGACCATTGTTGCCCTTCTTGTCAAAATAGTGAGCATGATTTTTGGGGTTTCCCTAAAAATCCACTTTTATATACTAGGTAGAAGTCGTTGGCGACAAGCGTGTTACCGATCTAAGTCGTCTTGGGGTGAGTACTTTTTCCCACCAAGACAGGCCCAAGTTCTAGAGTTAGTAACTGGTTCTCTTACACCCAGGATTGCACGAATGCGCAAGGGGAGAGGATACTTCGATATACCAAATCATAAGGGTAATTACAAAGTGTGCTTTCACACCAGACAAATCAGACAGTGGTTAATTTTAAGCCAAATGACAATTATCTAACTGTCAAACAAAAAAATTCATTTTAAATATTTAAAGCCTTTGACAACACGTCCTGCATGCAACTTGTTAGTAGTTTTGTTGGTCTTCATCTTTTGTCCTGCAAGAAAATGGGTTTTGTTTTCAATATCTTTTACGCTTCATCCTACAAAAACTATGTTATCCTCATAAATCACACGCTGCAAACAAAACATTAGCGAAAATAAAAAATGAAAAATTAAAAATCGTAAAATGGAAATTCGAAAACTTGGATAAAATTACCAGCCAAATGCGTCATGGTTTTGTCATTCAAATGTGTTGCAGAAATCCTTAAATGCATCTCGTGATGTCAGATGCGTTGCAGTTTTTTTCAGTTGTGGTTCACGAAATCAGATGCATCGTTTCGTCAGTCAAATGCATTTCTCCGTATGATACCTACAAAAGAAAAATAAAAAAAGTAGAATGGACTTGCGAATATTAAAGTGTCTTCACGTCGGGTTCACCAAATGTGACATAGATAAAATGAATCTGCAAGCAAGATGGTTAAATCTAATCTAAACATGCATTAATCTAAATCAAACAACTAAGAATGAAATAAATAAAATAAATAATAGATAAAGCAATATGAAAAAATCTCACCAAATATCAGTCCACCTCTTCGAATTATCTTGATTGTCCTTCTCCATTTTTCCTTCTGTAGTATAATTTCCCTCAGATTTTCATAAGTGTGCAAGTATAGCCTTGATGTATGTGATTATAGAAAAATATCAAATATTAACAGGTCTGCTTCCAAAAGTATTGATTTCGGGAGGAGGAATAATGACAAAGGTCAGACAATTTATAGAAAGCTGGTTTTCGAACGATTGGATCAGATTCGAAAGAGAGATCAATGATCAAGATTATTGAATGCCATGCGATTGAGATTTGCGTCAGTTAGAACATGAGTTGGGAAATTCTGTAGGATAAAGATTAAATTAGAATAATAATTTAATCTGGTGTTAAGATTGTTTGAAAATAGTTAAGAATAGACATCAAGATTAAATAAATGATTTAATCTTCAGTTGAAAGTCTTCGAAAATAGAAGAATTAGACTTTGAATGAAAAGGATAAAGTTAGAATTTGATAATGATCTATTCGAATGCACACATGAATTGATTAATTAAATAAATATATTCATGCAGGATAATTAGATTGACTGATCAAGACATAGAGTTTCTTTGCATAGATAATCAGACATTGAATCAGAAGATAATTGATGGATTTAAATATATCTCGAGTCAGACGGTGAGTTATTAATTAATTAAGTAGGCAATAGAAGAATGTGACAGAAATATCTATTTTTATGAATTAAATGTTTATTTAATTCAACATTCAAAATTTAAGGATTTAATTAAATAAATATTGATTTATTTAATTGATTGTTGAAAAGGTTTATTGAATAATTAAATAATTCGAAAAGAATATTTCTTTAATTATAGTTGAAATATGATAAAGGGTGAATTAGATAATAAATTATTTAATTTAGAAAGAGAAATAATTAATTAGGGACGAAATTATATAAATAAGATTTATTTAATTAATCAAAGTTGAATAAAGGTCATAATGAATTAATTAAATAATTAAGGTTATTTAATTAATAGAAGAAAGATGTGTATAGAAAATAATTAAATAATTAATATTATTTAATAGTGACCATGGACATTAGAAAATTATGTCAAAAGTGGTGCTCGCAAGCCTAGACCAATTTTCAGTGTCTACTCTACCATCCTTGAATTTACTTAATAGGAACAAGATGGATTCAATATTTGTAAACCAAGGAAATTCTCCCCATAAATCCATTCCAAGGGTTTTTATGTTCTGCAAGTCATTTATCTTTAACCCCAGTTCCATTTCCTTTATTTTTGGATGATCAAATTCTTCCAATTCAACTCCCTTCAACCTTAGTGGAACATTCCCACTCGATCCCTTATTAATAGATTCCATCATCGTACTTAACTTCTTCAAATTATTTCTTGCACAACAAAACCTCTTATTTTACCTTCCTTTTGTAGCCACAAGAGAAAAAGCTACAGTCACTTGTTCTTGATTATTCACAATAATTTCTCCATATTACCTCAGAGTCGCTCCAAATCGCTTCAGCGTCGCTTCAAGATTTCTCCTTGTTGTTCTTTGAGTTATTCAAATGTATAGGTGATCAAAAATGACTTGTGAGTTATGCTTTATACACCATCGCATTGCCCTAATTCACATTAAATGCAATAAGCTTCAAAAGCTGATAAAAACCTTATTTCACTACAATGAGAAACCCTAATTTTCTCCACAAATGAACATGCTTGCACTTTTTCTTTTGGTTTATTTTGCATAACATCTACCTTCTCATCCCTTACAATATATCCTCATGCCAACATTTGACACACCATATTTCTAGGGGTTCCAGACAATTTTTTGTTAAAGCTCCCCCTAAGATCATGCTAGGTCTAATTCTTGGAGGAATTGTTTGCACCAGATGAGGGCACAGACACATTTGTCATCTCGGGTTCTCTTTCTTCTTCCATTTCTTGTTCATTTATTTCTTAACCTTATTTTTGTCAATCTTCTTCATATGTTTATTTTCTTTTATCAGAGCAGATTGCTTTCCCTTTTTGCTTCTGTAAACTCTTGTAATATGTCCCAGTTTGTTGCAATTGTAGAAGACAACATTTCTCTAGTTTTTTTGACTTCCATTAACCCTTGATCTGCATTGATTTTCTTTATGTCCAAACTTGTTACATGTATAGTAGTAACTAGCAAAAGATTGATTCATTTTACCTCCATTAAACCAGTTCATCATCTGAGTTTTGCATTCACTAGCTCTATGTCCAACTTTCTTGTATGCATAACATTGTCTGAAGAAGGGACCAAAAAAATGATTCATCATACTTCTACACTCAGTTGTACTTTGACCAAATTTATTACATGAAAATAAAACACCATTGAAAGATGGGTACCTTTGAGCATTTGGATATCTAATAGGCAGTCTTCTTCTTGGATTTCTTTTCTACTTTCCTTTATCTGGAGTCTTTTGATTGTCCACTAGATTTGAATTCTGCACATTCTTAGAGTTTTCACTGGCTTCATTTCCCAAACCACCTTTGTCTTTAGAAGGTCTTTGTCCTGCTATCAATTCATCAAGCTTGGTGGAGCTTGTCTTGAAATTATCTTCATAGAGTTTTGCTTTCTCCAGATCTACTTTCAAATTTATCACTTCTTGTTCAAGACTTGAGCATACATCAGACTTACTTTGCACCACTGTATTCAGACACTCTTCAATTCTCTTCTTTTCTTCCACTTGCACCTTTAATTTGGTAATCTCTTCATTTTCTTTTTTCACTTGCTCACTCACTTCTCTGTCTTTCTTTGAATTTATTCAATTGCTCTTTCAATTTTCAGATGCATTCATTTGCCTCATCAATATTTTCTTTCAGATCTCTATTTTTATTTTTAGCCTTGTCAAGATCTTCAAGAGCAGTTTGGAGCTCTTATATATCCATTTGTTCAATTTATAGTATCTTCCTCAAGCTGTTAGGCTTCCTCAAAGGAACCAAGATTTGATACCAATTGTTGAATATCCAAGATACTGAGAGGAGGGGGGGGGGGATTAATCAATATCTTCTTACACTTATTGAACAAACACCATCCAATTACTCAAATGCATATAAAAATAAAGATGAGAAAAAAATTAATAGAGCATGAAACCAAACAACACATAAACACCAAAAATTTTATGTGGAAAACCCAATGAGGGAAAACCATGGTGAGGATTAACTCACTATATAATGTAGTTCCAAAACTGGATACAAAAGAGGCTCACTTTCAGATACAAAAGCTCACTTCTTACAAGTAGGATTCAATGTCCAAACAAGGAGGCTCACTACCTACAAAAGATTACAGTAACAAAATGGCTTACAAACAGAATATGAACTGATGAAGTTACACCTCACAAGTACAGATTTAGTTCCTTTGATGCTCAGAGAATTCACATGCCAAAAAACTAATATGTTCTCTTATTTTCATTCACATTCAATCGACAAACTTCAATCTTCAAACTATCCAATATATATCTAATACATCTGCAAGCATCAATTAGGTTAGCCTAATTAGATGTGATCTTTATTTACCAAAAGGTTAATGGTCGGATCCAAGTTAGTACAAAACTTCTCCAAAGATGATTCAACCAGGTAACATGCTATATCATTTTAACTTGGACCTAAGATAGGTCACTCATATATCTGCAACACAAATTAAACAATTATATAACCAACTATTTATTAGGTTGGCCATGGATAGAACTAATAACAAAATGTAATACCAGAACAATGCCAACTCGCCATATGATCATATGAGAACACAAGATTGTATACTTACAAGATTCCAATATTAAAAAACCATTTCCCAAAGCCGTGAACAACAATGATGACCAGAGGGGAAATGTAGACCAAAATACCAGACCAAAAATACTAGAGAATGTAAATTGATTCTTCATACCGGTTCAGAGTATCAAATCAAACTGAAACCTTAACTGAAATGGTGAAATCAATGATAACACAAAGTCTAATCTTCTTCATTCTTCCAACACATTGATCCCACAATAGTTAAACCTAAAAGCTGTCCCATCCTTTTAACACAATAGATTAAATATGAAGACATATTAAATTTCTTGGTTTCCCTTAGTTTAATCATTCGATCATTGATGTTGCCTAAAATTATTTTTCCCCCATTCAAGTGTTGTGATCCATATAGAATTAATTGGATAAATGGGAACATCCAATTCTCAAAGGAATTCCAATCTTCCTTTCCAAATACTCTTGCTAGCAATGTGATCATATCACCAATATCCTCAAATACATTGGAACTTTTGGTTTAGGTTGCAACTTCTTCATCGATTTATTCTCTATTTTGAGACACCTCTTGTTAATAAGCCTTTTGTTCCCATCCTCATTTGCTGCCCACCATTTTAATGCATCAGCTTCAGACATAATCTCAGGGTTGGCATGAGGAGTAGGATCAAATACCAGACTAATCATCCCTCAAGCTAAATCAATGATCTCATTCTATTGTGAATTAATACACTTCCTCTAGGTTAGATTGTAAGATTCTGTAGTAGTTAATATGAATTCTAGAAATTGCATAGCAATAGGAAATGTGGCTACATGTGCCAACCCAGAATCTGCAATCCTCTTTGCCCTTGGGGAAGAATCTTCTGAAAAAGTATCCTCCCAAAACTGTTTCAAATCAATATGACCTAGAAGTGTATCAGTAATATTCATGATCTCAGAACCAAATTTGGATGGCACTAGGGTCCCCTGGAACTTGTACATCATAGTGATAGGAACCTGTTCTAGTTTTAGCTTTTTAACCCTGGCTCCCTTCGATGTTCCTTCACTAACTACTTCTTCCTCCAAATCAAAAATTTGTTAATTTCTGCAATACTAACCATTATTAGACAAAAAGAAGAAATGTAAGGAAATATATTAGTACAAGAATCCATATTAAATCTCATTCATTCAAGAAAAACCCCCATTTTACAAGCTAATCTAATGTTTTCGAGTTTCGAGTTGGGGATAAAACCAAGAACTTGATCATTTTAAGCTTAACACTAAACTATGTCAGAAGTCAAGATCGGGGGATACCTTGAACATGAACCTAATAAAACATCCTTTTAATAATATTGGATGTCAGAATCGGGCTTTAAGTCAGCACCAATACCAGTACTGTTAAGAAGACTTCAGTTTTGGGCGGGTGCATGGAAATGGGTAGCCATTTCGTGGACACCCTTTAAAAAAAAAAGTTTTAGGACATAACGCGAGTGCGTTATAACGTGCTCGCGTTATGTCATCAGTTAAACCTAGGTAAGGTCTCGATGGATAAAAAATAGCAAAGCAATAATGCGAGCGCGTTATAACGCGCTCGCGTTATAGACTGTTAAAAGTAAAAAAAGAAATGCAAATCTCTCATTTGCATTTCGACTGGTTTTTTTGTGCACCCACGGCCAAAAACACCAAAATAGTGTGCTCGCATTCGAGGAGAGGAATTTCTTCACCAAGCATCTAAATTTCTTCACAACGATGGTGCTACGACGACAAGGAGCTATAAGAGGTAAGGATTCTATGCTTTTTATTTTGAATTTGTTAGTTTTAGGTTGAATTTGTTAGTTTTAGGTTGAATTTGATATCTATTTGTTTGAAATTTTAGGAGATGCAAATCAACCTGCAAACCCTCAAAATCCTCAACAGGAGGACCAACCAAATCCTCAAGATCATAATCAACCACAAAATCAACCTCCTCCACCAATCACTCAACCCCCTCCTGGCACTCAACAAAATTTAATGAGTGAAATTGAAAACAACAAAAAATAAATTGAGGATTTGATCAATAGGTTGAGTGATCCAAATGGTTCAACCATAGAAAGAATGACCCTAGAAAATTCCTTGAAAGATATGTTAACAAACGTAGATTCAATTAGCAAACAAATAACTAGATGGGAAGATAGGAGGCAGGCGGCTAGGGAGTATTATACAAATAAACTATCATACAAGGATGTGAAAGATTTAAAAATAACAAAAGGTGATTTGTGCTCATTATTCACTGACCCACGCACAAATCAAAATCTTACCCTTAATGCAAAGAGTTTTCCTATCCATTGGTGCCACCACCAACAAATGAAGGAGCAATTTTATGATAGGTGGTACATGGTCTTCGATTACCCACCGTGCAACAATTGCGAGGTCCCGCAATATTTCCTTAGGAAACTATACAGTGAGTTCATATTGAACAAAATCCCAAATTATTTTGATATGAGGGATTTCTAGGGGAGAGGTGGGGGGTCAGCTTAGGATAGACCTGGTGCACAGCCGGATCCTACGCGGCAAGGTAGACGAGCTCTCTCTAGGCCACCTCATGAGCACATTGTTATGCCTTCCATCGTGAAGGAAAGTGCTGACGTAGAGACATTGCAGGAAATCAACACTTTGACCCAGAGTGTCATCCATCATACTAGCCCTATTCTATAGCGCCATCTAGGGGAGTCTTCTAGTGGTGGTCTTTGAACACATGTGTGTCAATCTTGCGGGGCTACTTGTTCACATGACCCCACCGACCCTCAAGAGACTGGTACGCAGGATCTGTCTGCAGCTATGGAGATGGAGAGGGCAGCTGACATTTTGCATGAGGCATATGGCATTGATAGTCAGGTAAAAGTTATTGCATGTGTTCATTGAATTTAATTTATTAACTTTCGATTTTGAAATGCAAGATTAACTAAAAATGTTTTATGATTTTAATAAAATTGCAGGGTCATAGTGTTGAGACTAGATACACCGGCCCCCCACCAACCTATTTTTGCAGTACACCTATCGCTAGGGTATGTAACTAGTAAACAATTATAAGTTTATTGCATATTAATGGAATTGTTTTACGAATGGTAATTTAATATGAAATTTTGGATGTTGAACAGACTAATATTGGAGGTTTTGATGGAACACTTCCTAGTGGTGGTGGATTTACTCAAACCTTCATGTAGGTAATAGAATAAAGAGTTTAACTAATGAATTAAGTACTTAATAGATTTGTGTAGTTTATACATGCACATCGTTGATTATGTTGAATAATTTGTTGTTTTATTTTCAATTGTTGCGAGATGATACACCTCCGAATGTGACGAGGGCAATGGATATTGGTGTGAAATCTGCTATACAATCCTCGATGGCTCTGACAGAAGAGGTATGAGGCAAATTAGTAAATTTTAATTTACATTTGTTGTTATAGATGTTAGTTAGTCAGAAATCAAACCATTATTGATTCACGTAGTTTTTGTCTATTTGTATGGTTTATACAGGGCTTGAGCACTCCTGAGCATGGGCGTGAGGATATTTCCCTCATGGAGAGAGATCGTGAGATGGCTGTAAGTGATTATTTTGTCAAATATACCATTTTTTATAATGTAATTTCTATATATTCATGTCTTTACTTCTTATTGTAATAGATAAAACTTCACCATGAACTAAACCCTAGGAGGAGTAGTAGGAGCACTCCACGAGCGCAGCAAAAATGAGTGACAGACCTATCGCCATCTGAGTGAAAAGGAAAGGGAAAGATTTTATTTCCTGGGCATGGAAAGCAATGACTTTTGATTCCATAGTCTTTTATTGTATGCCTACATGGCAGTTTTGTACATATTTTTTATTGGACATATTTGATAGTGTATACCTAGATGGCATTCTCGTAAGCCTATATGGCTATTTTGTACATATATTTCATACTTATATTGACATATATTTATGTATGCCTACATGGCTATTTGGTTAATACAAATATCTTTTTTCGATGCTTGTCCATATTTGCATTCTAAATTGATGGTTCAATAGATATGAGTTACGTATATTCAAGTGTATACTTTACAACTTACGTGTATACTTTGTGACTTATGTGCATTCGAGTGTATACTTTGTGGCTTACATGTTTTCATGCATATACCTTGTATTCGTGCATATACTTTGTTTTAATTTGTGTATACTATGTATTCATTTGTATACTTTTTGAGGATTACGTGTTTATGAGTACTTGTAGTTCCCTTATTGACATGTACATGTTTGACTTATTCACGTGTATAATTATTAATTGGTTAGCCATAGCATTAATCTATGTCATCCTCAATGCATGATCCTTAAGATGGAGTAAGTACACCCTCAAGGTCAAAAGGAGTTTCACATGCATTCTTCATAGGCTCATTTTGGTAGTGAAACCAAAAACCTCTTGCATCATTGAAATGAAAAAAAATTCCTTTATAGCAGGTTTGAAGCCATTATCATTATCCATTAGTTCTTCATGTATCTACTCCCCATTAATGGTTATCTCATGACCTTCATGAAACCAAGCACTTATCTCATTTGTGATAGAAGAAATGTATGAAGATTTATCTTCCTCCTTATGAACCATTCATTATCATGAGAGATGGGTTCTTGTGAACCACTACTAATGAATCATGGGTCAATGAGTTTGACTTGTAAAACTACACGATTGAATCCTGATAGCAATATCACAATATTTATATATCTAAATACTACCATTGAATCCTGAATACTGCCATCTTACCCACACAAGATTCTGGAAGATGCTTCCCACCCTTCTCTTAGTGGTTTCTCTCATTGCACCTTCTACCTAGCTTCATCTTGGTGTAGACAATACGAAGACCCCAACTTGAGATCTTCACACACGCAAGAACAATTGTGTCCTTCCTACAGCTTGGATGGATCAACTTGCAACCAAGAACCCACGCTACTTCTTGGTGTAGATTGCCTTCTACACGCTTAGAACCTTCTGCCTCTGATACCATTCTGATGCAGAGGAAACAACACAAGACAGTGGCTCATCCACCCTTCTCACTCCTTAACCTACTAATCACTGCTGATCACTACTGATCACTACTAATCAAGACATGTTCTTAAGCCTCTAACTCTATTCGCCACCTTTCCACTGTTCAAAGCCCGAGTCACACATTGCTCAAACACAATGGTCGAGCGATGTAATGGTTTCTTTGAAAACCGTTATACATTTAAAACCATACAAGAATTTCACACTCGATTATATTACTTATATTCCCTGTCAACTAAAACCATTTTTCTCATTCCATTCGAGACTGTCATAAAGAAACCCGAAAACAAGACATCCATGACATTCAAAACAATAGAGAATCCTTCATAACTAATTTGCATTCACAATTTGCAAAAACAATAAACTAGGAAAGATAGAGAGAACGACACGACAGGAAATGGAAACTCCTCTTTAATGAATTCTAGATATTAACACTTCAGAAACATACATGCTTTAAATGGCTCTTTGGTCGAAGGCCAGAGATCCCAATTTCTTCTCCCTCTTGTTTACTCTCTTTTTTGTTTTCCCGTAGTTGCAGTCTCTATTTCCTCTATCTCCCCATATTCGGTTACATGTTGTCTCTTTATAGAGATTCTAGGGTAGTTAGACAAATTGTTCATCTACCCGATATTCCCATTCGGTTACAACTATCATTTAATCCTTTTGATGAATATATCATTGCAATTTTAAACACTTAACCATTTCTTAACATGGTCCCACGAAATTCTAAATGACTAAATCATTACAAAATTATGAAGCTTGTCATAAATTTCAAGAGTTGAGGTGTCCCCACACCAGTATCCTAGTTTTCCCTTTGTTGATTTATCTCCTCACTAATCCATCTTATTGGATTCTTTCAACTTTTACCCATCGCTTTCTTGAAAAACTCAATTTTAGGCCTTGTAGCCTTCTACCCCAATTTGGCCTCCTAGAACCCGTTTTCTTGACTTTTCTCACAATCAGTCTTAACAACCCCCAAATGTTTTTGTAAATTCTTTCTTTTGATCATCAAGGCTCCAATATTTACCAAGCCTTAGGTCCTACAAGTTTTCGTACATATGATTGTCCTCAAACCCCCTATTTTCAAGGGTTCCTATGGTTTTTGGCTCTTTTTCCTTCTTTGAGGGCTTCAACGACCTCCTCAGCTCTCCTCCTGGCACACACATGACTAAGATACATGTGCCTACACTCCAATACTCTTTATCAGCACAAAGAAATCCATTTAGCAACTCTCCTTGTTGCTGTCCTCTCCAAGCTACTAGCTAGAATGCACTTGCACTTGCCTAGTACTTGATGATTTCATCACCTTCCCTGCAAAATAAGACCCCAAAACCTATATGTACACTATTTACATAGTCCCCAACTTGATTCCAAGTGGCCATGAGAGGAAAGCCACGGGAAGTCAAGTGGGACTCATTATTCACAAAATTGGCGTGAACCAGCAATGAGACCAAGAAAACCAAAAACTTGCAAAAAGATAACCAGTCGGTCTAGATGACTAATCTAATGCTACACAAGATAAGTAAGTGTCACAAATGGAAGAATCAAAGCATTAGATAAGTCCCTTCAATCCATTCTTGACTAGATGAAGGCTCAAACACATAAATTCAATGAAAACTTGCTCTCTTCCAATCACAAAAATGTACTCTCCAAGTCTCAATTTGTGAAAACAATCCTCCAACCTAGGTATTAGGGTTTTTTTGACCTTATATACCTTTCTCCCATGTTCTAGGACCCTTTGGTCAGGCTTAGAGCATCATTAATGTCATTTTCCAACTTTTAGGACAAATAGCCAAGGCAATATTGCTCAAAATGCTCACAGTGTCCAAGACTTACGCAAACCGCAAGCCCCTAACAAACCTATTTCCAATTCACTCATCAAAAACACTCTTGGGACTTTATATCATAGTCCTTATTCCCTCTTTCATACTAATCTAATAGTAGCCACTTTTCAAATCAATCTTGGAGTAGTACCTAGCACCCCCCTAAACAGTCCATTAAGTCTTCTATCCGAGGAATAGGAAACCTATATCTAATGGTTATCCTATTTATGGCCCTAGAATCAATACACATTCTCCACTTATCTCCCTTCTTAGGTGCCAACACCACTAGAACAACACATGGGCTTATGTTTTTCCTGATCAACCCTTGGTCCAAAAGTTCTTGAACTTGCCTTGCTATCTCCTTGTTCTGCTCCGGTGTCATTTTGTATGCAGCCTTGTTAGGCAATGTTGCTCTTGGTACAAAGTCAATTTGATGACTAATTGCCCTCTTGGGTGGTAGTGTAGCTGGTGTGCCTTCACAAATGATATCCTTGAACTGATCCAATAATTGCTTCACCTCTGTTGTCATAGGTAGCCGACTAGGTGACTCCTCCTCCTTTGGCTTCAACATGATTGCATAGACAACTCCTTCTTCCTCCTTCATGTCTCTTAGGAATTCCTTTCCACTCATCAAAAGTACATTGGATTATGCCTTTTCCACTATCCTTCTTGGGGAAAAAACTCCATGGTTAAGCACTTGAGCTAGAGTATACTGGAATGGGTGA
The DNA here is from genome assembly GCA_007115665.2 of Sequoiadendron giganteum. Classification (NCBI taxonomy): domain Eukaryota; kingdom Viridiplantae; phylum Streptophyta; class Pinopsida; order Cupressales; family Cupressaceae; genus Sequoiadendron; species Sequoiadendron giganteum. Next base: position 317,556,996 of record CM021107.1, on the reverse strand, counting down.
CCTCCTAGGAAGGCCTAGTGCCTCACCTCTGTGAGCATCACTTAGATGCAATGATTTCTAAGTGGGCCATTCAATATCATTTCAAATTTGTTTCTTTAAATAACTTACAAATTTGCAACTTAAGACTCCTCCAACCCAAGGGATCGATCCGGTGGAACATAGCTCAGAGTGATTCCACATGTTTTGATGCAAAAGACGACCATGCCTAATGTAAAAATACCTATTTGGACGTGTTGGAACAGTCCACTTGGTCACACAAGTTGCACCACTCTGCAACTTTGCATTGCTTGCATTTGATGCTTTTTCCATCAAGTGAAAATCTGCCACCATTGGAAAACCACTCCGAGATAGCCAAAACTGAGAGAGGTTTTTGTATATAGGCTCAATGAAATCCTATAGGATCAGATGAGAAGTTTCTAAGCATCACGGTATCCAAGTAATATCATGCTGAAGTTTGCAGCTATTTTGCACTTTGGACCCTTAAGGGATCGATCTGGTGGAACATAGCTCAGAGCGATTCCACGTGTTTTGGTGAAAAAGAGGACCATGCCTACCATAAACATACCTATTCGGATGTGTTGTAACATTCCACTTGCTCACACGAGTTGCAGAGCGAAAGTTGCACCACTTTGCAACTTTGCACAGCTTGAATTTGACATGTTTTCCATCAAGTGAAAATCCGCCGCCACGAGAAAACCACTCTAAGATAGCCAAAATCGAGAGAGGTTTTTCTAGAGAGGTCCAATGCCTTTTTGTAGGATCAGACAAGAAGTTTCTAAGCATCATGGTATCCAAGTAATAGCATGCTAAAGTTTGTAGCTATTTTGCACTTTGGACCCTTAAGGGATCAATCCGGTGGAACATAGCTCAGAGCAATTCCATGTGTTTTGGTGCAAAAGAGGACCATTCCTATCATAAAAATACCTATTCAGATGTGTCAGAATAGTCTACTTGCTCGCACGAGTTGTAGAGCGAAAGTTACACCACTTTGCAACTTTGCACAATTTGAATTTGACACGTTTTCCATCAAGTGAAAATCCGCCGCCATGAGAAAACCACTCCAAGATAGCCAAAATCAAGAGAGGTTTTTCTAGAGGGGTCCAACACCTTTCTATAGGATTAGACAAGAAATTTCTAAGCATCACGGTATCCAAGTAATAGCATGCTGAAGTTTGCAGCTATTTTGCACTTTGGACCCTTAAGGGATCGATCAGGTGGAACATAGCTCGGAGCGATTCCATGTGTTTGGGTGTGAAAGAGGACCATGCCTACCATAAACATACCTATTAGGATGTGTTGGAATAGTCTGCTTGCTCACACAAGTTGCAAAAAAATGTGTACAAATTGTTTACATGACCATTATATGACCTTTTTCACATTGTTTACATTTCAAAATTCAAAGTTTGTAAATTTTCCTACTCAAGGCATTTACAGAACAAGGTGCTACTACACCAAACATGAAATTCAACCTTACAATACTTGAGTATATCTCATTATGTAATTAAATCTTATTACAATGCCTCTGGCACTTTGTTCTCTTCGATCTTTTACAATGTCACTCATACATTCAAGATTCTTTTTAAATGTCTACATCATAGGTGCTCATCATGAGGTTAACTTCAAATGAGTAACTTGAGATTCCCTCGCTAAGCTTCACATGATCTCTTATAATGGCTTGAAATCAAAATTGCGATTTGTCAAAATCATCAAAATAAGTATGTTGCATTGCTTTTTTCGCTGAGATTTTTGATAATGGCTCTTAAATTAGCATTTTCTGCAATGAAAGATCAATCAACCCTTAGTAGTTTACTTACAAATATGCAAAGTAAAAGAGAAAAAGAAAGAGCATCCAAAATGGAAATGAAATAAAAATAGATGGAAGGCACTTACAGATGTTGCATGCAAGCATCAAAATAAGGATGTTGCATTGCTTTTCTGGTTGACATTCTCTTCGATGGCTCATATATCAGCATTTTTTGCAAGGGGACACCAATCACTGTAAAAGAAGATGATAGCATTGACATCAAACAAATTAATGTACATACAAGTATAAATTAATAAGAACCAATGTGCATATACTTAAAAATTAATCCAACGAACCATCCAGGTCTGCTCTACTCTTTATTGTGTCAAGTATTGCCTCATGGTCAGACTCACGGACCTTCCATAACATCTTGTTCAAAGGTCTACCCCCATATTTGGTAAAATGAACATTGGATGCCACAAAAAGGTTCGAGTAATGAAGAATCTTATGATGCATGTCAAAGTCCTGAAATAGCCAATGTTTAACACTTGAATGTGGGTACCTTCTAAGCCATGTTCCAGTAACCACAACTGAGCCTGTAGGGTATTCGATGTTTTCTCCATCTATAAGTGGGGCCTCCAATTTATTTTTGGTCTCAACACAACGACACAAGTAATAGTCTATTCCCTCTTCATTATCTTCATCTGCAATAACTGCATAAACATGCCCTGCATTGATATGTGCAAAAAATCTCTTGGAATTTGTCAACATTACGAATACAGTACAAAGTAAGATCTAACGATATGGAATTTCAACAACTAAGAAAGTAGATATATCACCTCATTGAACTAGATCTGATATGTGTTCAAAATCGACCGATGATTCTATCTGTGTCAGTTCCAATGCCGTCGGAGGGTGATACGTGTGAAGTGGGCTAAGATAACTTGTGAACCATTTGTCAACCCACTCCCCTGACTCACAATCATTCCAGTCTTGCATTGTACATGAAGAACAAAAGCATGCCATCTTTCGTGTATCGATACTCCATGAACCTATATTTGAGCTAAGGAAAGAGTGTACCTCACTTGATCCTATTAGTGTATAATAGTCTTCATATGGTGCAATGTTAGTATCATTCATCAACCAAAAAAATCTACGAACTGAAGACATACCTTCATTACCTGGACCCATCAAAGCATTACACCACTCGACGATTGATTTTGCATCTATCAACTTTGCACTGTCTTTATAATTTAACTCTTCTCGTGCTAATGCTCTTTTCATGCATGCTCCTGCACCATCATGCTCCCCCTTTCCATATCCAGCCTCACAAAAATTCCACATATGTTGAACACTTGTAATGACATGCATCCTGCACAACCAGTAGAACATGCATGAGTTCTTGAACTGTGTTGCACAGTTATCAGACCATATTATATGTTGATCATATTCTATGCCCCTCTGAGCCAAACCACTATAGAACATCTAGAAGCAACCTTGCACAAACTCTGCAGAATGTGTGCGATCATCACTAATGTAAAAGTGGTACTCCCTCATTACCTTCCTTTGCTCATCTGTACTATCAGATGCATGAATTAATGCTATGTGCACAAATATCGAAACTTGTGTAGAGTTGTAATATTGTGATTGCACCTCATGTTGTGGTTGTAGAGTGTAGTTCTCTACAAATTCAACCATGGATACTATGCTTCCAACTGGAAAGGTGTCCTTGCATAGCTTGAACTGCGTGTCCAACCATCGGGCTCTATGCGTATGCATTGCATACTCAGACAGTATACTGTCATGAAATGTGGTCATAAATTTGTACACTGGAATCTGCTCAATAACCAAATCACACCTTTTTGCTTGAGACCCATCTTTTGTAGCATATGCCACTGTTTTATACTTCCCAAACTCTACTAGTTTTTGTCCCACCTCATCTGTGCTTCCCATATGTTGACATACTGGCATATGCTGGAAGCCACCGCAATGCTCGCATGAACCATCCAAGCATGTTGTCCTATAGAATATCTGGCCATCCTCTATTTGACATAATTTTTTTGATAAGAACTCTCTTGAAGATTTTGGTGGGGCTTCTATGCCACAATCCTGCAAAACATCATTAGTATGCAAATCTAAACATATAGAACGATAAACATCGTAATGGTTAGAAAATTCAATATGTAGTCTATAACAAGAAGTAGTGCATGTGTGATTTATCTTGACATAAAAAGGTTTAATCAGTTCAAAATATCTTTGAGAAATACTAATTTGAGGATAATCATTTTCAAATTTCTGAAAAATTTGGGTTTGAGTCATATCCAAAAAATGCTTTGGATGTGGCTCATGATTCCAACTACCGATTCTCCTTCTTACCACATCCCTTTGATTTGGAGATGGCCTTGTGTTATTCTTCCAATACTCTTCAATTAGTGTTCTCAAGGCTTCAACAACTTCTTTATCTTTTCGTGACAGTCTCCCCGAGAATTCCCATAATTCATTTGTATCATTGCCCTCAATTCTCTTCCGCCTTTGAATGGCTCTTGATAAAGTTTTTCTACTAATTCCTATTTTTTCACTAGTATTTCTAATTAGGCGAGCTCTCTTTGTTTGAAAACTTACCAAAGTTGATGTAATCACATGTCGGGTGACATTGCTATCCTTTGAGCGTGAGGTCTTACCCACACTCTCATAAGCATCCATTAGATTCTTCACAGTAGTGTTTTCACTCGATGCATTCGATGTTCTCAACCCAAGAGTCTTCATGATGTTCCTATACTTTACACCCCGCATCATTTCAACAAATAGTTGACATCTTGCAGTCTCATTTAGCCTTTCAAAGAATCTTTCCCAAATCTTATCAACATATCTTCTACAAGTGCGTGTTGAAATCTTACCTTCCATGTGCTGCAAAATCTCGTCATCAATATTAATCAAATACTTTGGTTTTCTACGCAAAATTCTTGGTGGTGTTCTCCTAGGTACATACATCTCAACACTAGGAATTTCATCAATATTTAATTGAGGTGGGCTAGATTGCATACCTTTGATCCAGGGTGGAGAAGAAGACATACCTTGAGGTTCACATGGGAATGATGGCATACCTTCTTCGTCAATTTCGAGTGATGATGTACTCTCAACTTGAGATGTGTTGGATGGTGTCCAACAATATTCACTTGCGGTAAATGGTGTCCCTCCATATTCACTTGCAATAGATGGTGTCCATCCATATTCACTTGTGCTAGATGGTGTTCCTCCATATTCGCTTATGCTTAATGGTGTCCCTTCATATTCACTTGTCGTAGAGGGTGTGTCTTCAACTACGGTATCTAAATCTGTATTAGACAATGCTTTCACATTCGTACCTTTTGTGCTGCCAATTCCCATTCTCTTTTTGATGGTTGAGGTTCCTCTACAATCGGGTTGTTCTCATCAATCGTTTCCAATTTCTTCTTTTCATGATATGCTGCCACCCGAACTCTCTCCTTTTCTTTCAAGGTTTTGTTCTCTTCGTCTGTTAGTTTCGTCTTTGTCTTTTTCTTCGGCATGGTAGATAATTTTATCTATACCATGGTAATGAGACGAATATTAGTTCCTAAAAAATGTATCCATTCAAGATAATTGAAAAATATATGTCATTGAAGGCTTCATTTAAATAATACTTACAATCATCTTGTACAAAAGTAGTCTTTTATTGTTGATGGTTCTAGCCAACCACCAAGGGAATAAGGACTATGATGTAAAGTCCCAATAGTGTTTTTGATGTGTGAGTTAAGGAAACTTAGGGTAGTCTAGAGCCTTGAAGTTTGGAGAAGCCTGAATGATGAAATTAGGCAAATTAGTCCATGTAGACTTGGCAATTTGTCCTAAAAGTGGGAAAAGGGAATTAATGATGCTCTAAGCCCTACCCAAGGGTCCTAGCATGTGGGAGAAAGGTATATAAGGTCATAAAAACCCTAATTGAGCATGTGGGAAAGGTATTGTACGATTTCAAGTTTTGGAAGGGGAATTTGTGAGTTGGAAGAGTGCAAATTTCATTGAATTTCTGTTTTTGTGCCTTCATCCAGTCAAGAATGGATTGAAAGGACCTGTCTAATGCTTTGAGTCTTTCAATTGTGTCACTTAATTACTGTGTGAAGCATTATATTAGCCATTTAGTTCAATTTCTTTCTGTTTTGCAAGTTTTTAGAGTTTTTGGTCTCATAGCCGGTTCATGCCAGTTTTTGGAAATAATGATCCCCACTTGAATTCTCATGGCAAGGCTACCATGGAAACTTGGAATCAAGTAGGGGAATTTTTTTATAGTGTACATATGGTGTGTGGTGTCTTGGTTTTTAGGGGAGATGGTGAATCCATCAAGAACTAGACGAGTGCAAGTGCATTTTGGCTAGTGGCTTGGAGAGGACATCAGTAAAGAAATTTGCTAAATGGACTAGTTTGTGCCAATCAAGAGCAAGAGAGTGTGGGAACACATATTACAGACATGTGTGTGCAAGGAGGAGAGTTGAGGAGGTCATTGAAGCCCTCAAAGTTGGAAAAAGGAGCCAGAACCCTAGAAACCCTTGAAAATAGGGGGTATGAGGATAGTCCTATGTACAGATGCCAAAGGGACTAAAAACCTAGTAAATATTGAAGCCTATGGTACCACTAGAAAGAATCTATAAAAATATTTGGGGGTTGTTAAGACCGTTTTTTAGAAAAGCCAAGAAAACGGGTTCTAGGAGGCTTAATAGGGCAAAAGGCTACAAGTCCTAAAATTGGGTTTTTCAAGAAAGCGATGGGTACAAGGTGAAAGAATCCTATGAGATGGATCAGTGAGGAGTCAAATCAATAAGGGGATAGTGAGAATACCCTTTCGTAGCCCCTCGAGTGGTTAGGATACTTTGGGTCAGTGTGGAGCCCAGGGAAGCTTAGTGGTGAATTGAGAGCAATGATGAAGAATTTAGAATTGGTGGAGAGTCTTATGAGGTGAGAGGGGTTTAAGAGGGATACCTGAGTAGGGTAGAGAGGAATACCCTAGGAAGACCAAAGAATAGGTCTTGGGAAGAGAAATATTGCTCTTCAAAGATAAGACTCCCCATCAATTGTTGAAGGACTAGTCTATGTAATGAACTTTTGACCTTGTGCAGGGTATTTTGAAGATGTTTGATGCTTTGGAATGGTCTGGGAATGGTCTTAAAGGATGAATTTTGGTGAATGGTTCTGAATTTCTATAATTGGCAAGTGTAAATAATTGTGTATATAATTTGCTAATTTAAAATGTGCATTGACAACCTAAGGTTATAATAACAAACAAAAATGAAAGAAATCCATAATAGAATGAAAGAAAATTTGTAAAGACTTCACATACCTTAAAAACCAGACTTTCAAATGGAGGAATTCAACCCAATTATGTAGCCTTAGCTTCTTCTTTCTTCAAACTCCACAACAATTTGACTTGTTCAAAATCTTGTTCCCTTCCACACTTCAATTGTATATCAGTTTTCAATGGAATTCAAACTTCAATTGATATTATATGTCTTTCAATGTCGAGACTCTGCTATTTCATGCAAAGGTGGTAAAAAGATCATGGAAAGTGAAAAAGATGCTTGCACACTTCACAACATTATCAAATATATATTTTTTGTCAGAGCATGCATAGAACCAGGGGAATATGCAGACTGTGGGCCTTCAAATCACGGGTATATTGATTTTTTTACCGTTTTAGTAAACTAAAAAACGCACTTGTGTTATAACGCGCTCATGTTATAATGCAAGCACGTTATGTTAAATTAAGTTTTCTTAGTGTATTTTTGATAGTATAGGGGTTTCTGAGAGAGTGGGAGGGAGAGAGGGGGAGAGTGGAAGATAGAGAGGGATGGAGAAGGGGAGAGTGGGAGAAAGAGAGAGGGAGAGAGTGGGAGATAGAGTGGGAGATACAGAGGGAGGGAAGAGGGGGAGAGTGGGAGAGAGTGGGAGAAGGGGAGAAGTGGAGAGTGGGAGATAGAGAAAGAGGGAGAGAGGGAGAGAGTGGGAGAGTGGGGGAGAGTGGGAGAGAGTGGGAGAGTGGAGGAGAGTGGGAGAGAGTGGAGGTAAGTGTATAGGGCATAAGGATTAGGGTTTAGAATAATGGGTATAGGTTGAGGGTATAGGGCTAAGTGTATAGGGTATAGGGATTAAGGTTTAGAATAATGGGTATAGGGTTGAGGGTATTGGGTTTCAGATTGAGGTTTAGGGTTTAGGGTTTAGTGTACAAGGTTGAATGGAGGGTTTAGGGTTTAAGTATAGGGTTGGGGGATGATGTTCAGGGCTTAGGTTATAAGGTTGAGGGTATAGGGTATAAGGATGAGGGTTGAAGGTGTAGGGTTGAGGTATAGTGTTCAAGGTTGGGGGTGTAGGGTTAACTGTATAGAGTATAGGGATTAGGGTTTAGAATATTTGGTATAGGGTTGAGGGTATTGGGTTTAGGGTTGAGGGTTTAGAGTACAAGGTTTAATGTAGGATTTAGTGTTTAATTATAGGTTTAAGGGTTCAAGTATAATGTTTAGGGTTTAGGGTTTAGGAATAATGTTAAACATAAAACCCTAAAATATCAAGTCTTAACCCTATACCTTATACCATTAACCCTACAACCTAAAACCTAATCCCTATAACCTATACACTTAACCTCATACCCTTAACCCTGAACATTATACCTCAACCCTCAACCCTTAAACTTGTACATAAATCCTAAAACCTAAACCATCAACCCTAAACCTAATATCCTCAACCCATTACCCTCAACTATATACCCAATATCCTAAACCATAATCCATATACCCTATACACTTAACCTTATACCCTCAACCCTAAACACTATCCCTCAACCCTCAACCCTCAACCCTATACCTTAAACCCTAAACCCTCATCCATCATCCCTATACCATATACCCTCAACTTTATACCTATTATCCTAAACCCTAAACCTTATTCCCTATATAATTAACCCTATAACCTCAACCCTATACCTTAAAAACTAAACCTTACACTCTCAACCCTCATAAGGGGAGAGAGAAATAGGGGGAGGGAAGGATTGGGGAGAGAGAGAGAGAGGTTGGGAGGGAAAGAGGAGAAAAAGATAAGTAGAGAGGGAAGGAGAGGTAGAGATACATGAGAGATAAAGAGTAGATAAGGAAGTATAGATGGAGGGAGAGGTATGGAGGGAGAGAGAGGGAGGTGAAAGAGAGGTGAGATAGAAAGAAATAAAGAGAGTTTGGTAGGGAATCAATTTCACCGAATTGCCAAGCTAGTGGGCCCACTAGCTTGCCAATTCAGTGAAATTGGCAATGTAGTGGCCTGTTTGAAAAAATGGGTCCAAGAAATGGGGTCTCCCGGTGATGTAAATCACCGAGAGACCCCATTTCTTGGACCCATTTTTTCAAACAGGACAAGTTAGGTTGCCAATTTCACCAAATTGGAAAGCTAGTGGGCCCACTAGCTTGCCAATTTAGTGAAATTGGAAATGTAGTGGTCTGTTTGAAAAAATGGGTCCAAGAAATGGGGTCTCTCGGTGATTTACATCACCGAGAGACCCCATTTC